>JAFEUB010000393.1:0-157500 GCA_024529925.1 Ophthalmolycus amberensis
ACGTGTAACCTGAGAGAACGAGAATATATGTGACCAGCATTACAGAGCATACAATAATATGAAACATGAAAGAACATATTAAAAGGACAGCGTGTGACATTTAAGGGGATTTAATTGCAGATATTGAATATAATATTCAGAACTATAACCATTATGTTTTCCTAAGCTTAAAAATGACGTCTATATCTACGTAGGGAGCCGTATTCAGAAGTCTGTTCTTCACTTTATTACTTCACTCAGAATGTTATTTAGTTTTTACATGTTGACATTTGTTCCAGTGAGATATGAATTACTTTATATGATGCTGTAAACATTACTGTTGCTGCTCCAGAAACAATATTTAGTTATATCTCAATCACAATGTTTGTTTTTCTACACATCTTAAAGATGACTCTCTCTACCTGAGGGCCAGCGTAGAGGGTCTGAGGGTCTCATCCTGCCACACCAGATGCCAGTCTAACGTACACGCCGGTCCTCTCGGAGGCTTCATGGAAACACCTACTTGTAGCTCTCTCAGCTGGCGAGCGGAGACACTGGTGAGGAAGCTGTCTGTTCTGGGTTGTACACCAGCGTGCCGGGCAGCAGGAAGCCAGGGAGGAACCTGCCGAAGGTGTAGCTGTCCTGCTCGAAGAACATCAGCATCCCGTCCATTGGACTGGATGCACAGGGAGTGGTGACCTGTGGGGGACAGACGGGGGGGGATTCAGACCCAGGTATCCTGGAAGCACCCACAGGCTGGTGGTCTTCATGATATGTGAAAGAATGCAACAAGTGGCTCGTTGCTGAGGAAATTACAATTTAGTTATGCAAAGAAACCCTCAAAGTAACACTGCAAGTCCAATAACAGAACGTAACAATAAAGGATGATTACTAAATGTTTTGGCTGCTTCTCTATGAACAGTGAAGTGAACATCTTTGCATTTGAACACGTCATCTTAAACTGTGGGAAGTTCTGATGTTATTTCTCACTATTTTTTATCACATTTTACAGACTAAAGGAAAAAGAAATGAACTGTCAAAATTGACAGATTGATAAATAAAGTGCAGCATTAAAAGTAATAGTTTGATGCAAATCTGGGTTGGTTTTAAAGATGATTATTGCTGATTTTCACGCTGTGTGGCCAGGTGTTGTGGAGGTGTGAAAGTGGGCGGGGTTTCAAATTATTTACCAAGAAAACTTCCTCAAAACTTTTCATGTGTTGAACCGAGTGACTGACAGAGAGTGTGTGTGTGTGTGTGTGTGTGTGTGTGTGCGTGTGCGTGAGTGTGTGTGTGTGTGTGTGTGTTTGTGTGTGTGCGCAACAACAACCCACGTCAGTCTCGGTGTTTCTCTGCGCAGAAAAAAAGAAATTGTTAAAATGTGTATCAGAAGAAATCACTAAAAATGAATACAATTCCTGATTCTGCCATTTTAAAACTTGTATGTATTTAAACACAAAACGTCCTGAACCTCATGGCTTCTGTTTCATTCCAGCTGCGATGTCCCCCCACACACACACACACACACACACACACACACACCTCTCTGTATGAATGTGTGTACAAGCCTGTGTGTTTGTTAGGAGAGGGCCTAATGTAGGACATACTAAGCCCTGACACACACACACACACACACATACGGCATAAAGCAGCGCGGCTGTGGTGACCGAGAACTATAATTAGGCCTCGACGCGCTGTTAAAACTCACACTGCCATCAACTAGAGGTCAGGGAGGCAGCCACCTACAGCGCAACACACACACACACATCTATCACCAAGGATTTAGACCGAAAAGCTGCCCACTCCTACACACCTATTCTGTGTAAACACGTGTGTGTGTGTGTGTGTGCGGAGTTCAGGGTGGCCGTCAACACACCACAACACGCCCTGAAGTGTGCAGAACACAAAGTATGATAACGAACCAAGTGTTGCAGCATCGTGAATGTCTGCATATGTGTGGATTTACACTCATGCATGGGTGTGTGTTACTGTGTGTGGGGGGGGGGGGCTCTAACCCAGGGATGTCAAACATATGGTCTGCCCGGCTACAAATGGCCACCAACAGGTCCAATCCAGCCCGCTGGATGAGTGTTAAAGAATGGCAGAGAAGTCTCTCTCTCTCTCTCTCTCTCTCTCTCTCTCTCTCTCTCTCTCTCTCTCTCTCTCCTCTCTCTCTCTCTCTCTCTCTCTCTCTCTCTCTCTCTCTCTCTCTCTCTCTCTCTCTCTCCTCTCTCTCTCTCTCTCTCTCTCTCTCTCTCTCTCTCTCTCTCTCTCTCTCTCTCTCTCTCTCTCTCTCTCTCTCTCTCTCTCTCTCTCTCTCTCTCTCTCTCTCTCTCTCTCTCTCTCTGAGCCCTGTATGGGACACAGAGGAGGAAACAGGCATTAGCATCATTAATAAGACATGTGCAACAAAGCACAGAGGCTGGCCGACCACCACAGGGGGCGGAGCCTCGCCTCTGTGGGAGAGTGAGAGGGAGAAGGTGTGTGTGTGTGCGAGAGAGACAGACGTGTGGATGTCGTGCGTCCATGACCAATTTGTTTTGTTCATGTGTATGTATATTACTGTATATGCAGCCGAGCATGGATTGGTTCGGACGCAGTGTGTGTGTGTGTGTGACCCAAACCCAAAAGCAGCCCAGCTATTAGAGCAGTATTAGTATGGAGCTGCTGTTACAGCGCCTACAGCACGGCTAAATGGCTGCAATTATAGACCCACACACACACACACGTGCAAGAGCATGCACTCCCCCCCCCCCCCCCCCACCCCACACACACACACTCAAGGCTTTCCCAAATCCAGACACACACACAGAGCCTGCTGAACACACACACTGAATACACACACACACACACACACTTCTGCATGTGTATGCTAATCATGAGGAGACACGGTGACACACGGTGAGACACTGAGAGACTGAGACACACGGTGACACACGGGGTGACACTGAGACACTGAGACACGGTGAGACACTGAGACACTGAGACACGGTGACACACGGTGAGACACTGAGACACGGTGAGACACTGAGACACGGTGAGACACTGAGACACTGAGACACGGTGAGACACGGTGAGACACTGAGACACGGTGAGACACTGAGACACTGAGACACGGTGAGACACGGTGAGACACTGAGACACGGTGAGACACTGAGACACGGTGAGACACTGAGACACGGTGAGACACAGACACGGTGAGACACTGAGACACTGAGACACGGTGAGACACTGAGACACGGTGACACGGTGAGACACTGAGACACTGACACGGTGAGACACGGTGAGACACTGAGACACGGTGAGACACAGACACGGTGAGACACTGAGACACGGTGACACGGTGAGACACTGAGACACTGACACGGTGAGACACGGTGAGACACGGTGAGACACGGTGAGACAGGGTGAGACACGGTGAGACAGGGTGAGACTGAGACACTGTGAGACACGGTGAGACACGGTGAGACACGGTGCGACACGGTGAGACACGGTGAGACACGGTGAGACACGGTGAGACACGGTGAGACACGGTGAGACACGGTGAGACACTGTGAGACACTGAGACACGGTGAGACACGGTGAGACACTGAGACACTGTGAGACACTGAGACACGGTGAGACACGGTGAGACACTGAGACACTGTGAGACACTGAGACACGGTGAGACACTGTGAGACACTGAGACACGGTGAGACACGGTGAGACACGGTGAGACACGGTGAGACACTGAGACACGGTGAGACCCGGTGAGGAGCTTCGAGGACGAGAGGAGAGAAGCAGCCTCTTCTGTGTCTGAAGATGTCAAATAAAATGTACATTCGTAACAAAGACCGTTTAACATGAGGAGAGGAAGCAGGACATATTAAAAGTGAGATGAATCGAAGGGGTCCCAAGAGTATTCCTAGAAATAACAAGTGATCTTTACAGCCTTGTCTTGATATATAGTTGAGATATTATTGATTTACCTGTTTGGGTCTGAGTTAAACCATCAGGAGGTTCTGCAATCAGCACCAGAAGTGCATTTCTACCTTATTTCTACTCTGTCAGTGATGCATCTTGTTACTCTGACTCTGGTTATCTAATGCAAAGAGGAAGACAACACTATCTGAAGCGTTGTGATGTGACTCAAACATCCCCACACTGCCGGAGCGTCCATGAGGAAGACCAGATCCAGGTAGTGCTGCTCTGTAGCTCAACTCTGACCTCCGTCTGGAGAGGCCTTTCAACAAAACTAAATCATGAGAAGGGGAATTTCCCTGCAAGAAGCAATACAGGATCCCAGTCATTGAGCTGTGGGAACGGCAGAATACAAGGGCCTGCACCGCCATCTAGTGGTGACAGCAGGGAGAGCAGGAGGAGAGAGGACGAGCTCAGTGAGAGGAGAGTGTGTTCTTCACTGTTCTCCATACTACACACGTGTGTGTGTGTGTCTCTATAATAATAAAAGGTACTCAAAGACACTTTACACTGTATAAACAGAAACAAATACAAGTTGTTGGAGAGGGAGACAGAGAGGAGACAGAGAGAGAGACAGAGAGAGAGACAGACAGACAGACAGAGAGAGAGACAGACAGACAGACAGAGAGAGACAGACAGACGGCCAGAGAGACAGACAGACAGAGAGAGACAGAGAGAGAGACAGACAGACAGAGACAGAGAGACAGAGAGACAGAGAGACAGACAGAGAGAGACAGAGAGACTGAAAGACAGACACAGAGAGACAGAGAGACAGACGTCTCATGACATCTTTATAAACTTGTCGTACTACCAGAAAACAGAACGTGGAAACACACAAGACGCAGGTTACACACGTAGATCCACCACAGGACGAGGTAATGGTCCTAACGAGCACGCTGTTCTTTCTATCACTCTCACACACACACACACACACTCTGTAAACACTGAGTGAATGGAGGGTCCATCATGCCAGGCCGCAGAGTCTGGCAATTTCTCTTCTCACACACACACACACCTCGACAATACAGCCTTTATTTGGAAATGCCATTTTCTCTACTTTAAAGGGGGTTCCCCGTGTGTGTGTGTGTATATACATATATATATATATATATATATATATATATGTATATATGTTGTGTGTGTGTGTGTGTGTGTGTGTGTGTGTGTGTATAAACGTGTGTGTGTGTTTTTCTTGGATGCCGACTACTGAAGGGCTTTCCCCGACTTGGTTTTTCCAAAAGCCCAATTGGACTGGAGAGAGTGAAGCTATATGACCCGTCTGTCTGTCTGTCTGTCTGTCTGTCTGTCCTCTGTCTGTCTGTCTGTCTGTCTGTCTGTCTGCCTGTCTGCCTGTCTGCCTGTCTGTCTGTCTGTCTGTCTGTCTGTCTGTCTGTCTGTCTGTCTGTCCTCTGTCTGTCTGTCTGCCTGTCTGCCTGTCTGTCTGCCTGTCTGTCTGCCTGTCTGCCTGTCTGTCTGTCCCTCCCCATCCTTCGCTCCTCTAAGAGACTTTTTTTATAGTTTATACCAATTACCACGTTTGCCACGGCACATGCACAGATGTTTGCACATTTGTACTTGTACACTTGTGAGGACGCTGACATGATGAATTCTCTTGCCCCAAATCTTAAACATCTCAACTAAATGTTGAACACCAACCCTCGCCCTGAAGTGAGCCTACAATGCCTCATGTATTTATGTATTCTATTGTGTTGTACTGTCGTGTTTGCTGTTGAATTGTACTCATAATATTAGGCCACCATTATAGTAAAGACCTGCCGACAGATGAAAGTCATGCACATTGAGGTGGAAAGTGAAATGTTGATTCATGTGCACTGTCCCGTAAACAAATGAAGAAACAGAAATGTGTTCCCCTCTCGTTAAAGAAGCGGTAAATGTCGAGTCCTACCCGTGACGCCTCCAAAGGGGCCGTAGGTCATGTTGCAGACGGTCCTCTTCAGATTGTGCTCGTAAACCAGCTTCAGCTGGTACTGGTCACCGTGCTCCACGGTGCCTGCAGTGCCTGCAAACACAGATCAGAAGCAAAGATCAAACGCGTCGGTATGCGTGTTGGTCTCACTGAACACCACTGATGAGAAGCATCACAGGGCGGGATGCTTGTGTGCGTGCTACCTGAAACAGAGAAGATGGAACACTTCCTGGGGTGAAGAACAGCCAGATGAAGAAGGTCCGAACACCTGAAGAGATGACGCAACAGTCAGAATCATCATGGACAACAGTGCAGAACTGAAACATTTTCATAATAGCTTTAAAAACACGTTATAGAGGAACTCCACCACGGTCACATGACTTCACGTCTCCACTAAGCTAAAGCAGGACTAGTGTTCTCGTGAGGACGTCGCGTCGTCTTTTTAAGACACGTAGAAGCTTCTAAACTCACCGGAGGAGTGTTTTGTATTTTATGTCGGAGAACAAAACGTTAAAATCGGTGAAACTTGTGTCCAGACTTTATTTCAGGCGTCTGTGGCTCAGAGAGCGGAATCGCCCGGCGGTTCCCGTCCATGTGTCCCTTGAGCGAGACACTTAACTCCAAATTGCACAGTAGCAACTGGCACCCGCCGCCCGAGTGTGAATGGGTTGAATGACAGGTCGCGTGGAGGGAACCGGAACGCTGACTCGTCTCCGTGTTTTAGGACCAACTCCATCGGGGCATCAGAGGTTGAACCTGTGTTCTCAGATGGAAAGGTATCCATTCAAATCTGAACTTCTGAAATAATCCCTGCAGCAGCTGGAGGACTTGTGGTTTTTGGTTGAGGTGTAGATGATGGTCTCTGTGATGCTGATGCTAGATTTTGTACTCGTTTCCTTTTACCACAAAAACCCACAGAGAAGGAACCCGTCCACTCTTTGGACCCAGAACAGAACTGCCGTCTCACCAACTTCCAACCGCTGGTTTGTAATGTTTGAGAAGAACGAGGGGCGGAGTCAAACTGGATCCACAAGGTTTCTTCCTTCCTTTGGAAGATACCACGGAGAGCCAGTGCTTCACCCTCATCAATGGTCCTGGTGTTAGAGCACAGATCTGTGGTGACACCGTGTCAACACTGAGTGTCTAAACACCAAACACATCCATTGGCATCGAGCCATTCCAAAACATTCACACAAACACAACTAAATGCTTTCATTGTTCTAATTCAACATCTGGAATTTACACATCATGAATTTCATTTACAGTGTGAACTAAAACCTCCCTTGTGTTCAGAGCAGGGTTCACTGAGAGCAAAGACAGAAGCACCTGATCCCTTTGGTGACCCGGGTGTGTGAGCTCTACTTACGAGACAAACTTGCCCACTTCCACCTGGATGATGGCGTTCTGAAGCTGGACTTCGAGGAGCAGGGCCTCGGCAGGACCTCCCTCGCTGGTCTTGGTGTTGGCATGTGGGGAGAATATCCGTAGCATCCCCATGTAGCTGCCCACCACCACCTTGTCTGTTGTAAAAGCAGAGGACGGTGTTGTGACGTGACGGAGAGTATGGAGCGCGCAGACGGGGCAGCAGGCTGCGTTTAGTGGGCTCAAACCCACTGCGCTGCCACCTGTTAAGAATAACATTTGTGGCCTTGTGGATGTATTTATCATCAGACTATTAAATTACGGAACCTTTCGCCTGATGGGACTCCGGGTTTGGGGTCAGATGTGTGAATGTTCGGCTTGTTCACTGTGTTGGAGTGTCAGTGGGAGCCTCACTGCTTCTTGTTCGCTGTGTGAGGACCAGGTCTGACATGATGTACATTAATATATGCTGGTATGTGCAAAAACACAGCGTCTCTGTTGGTTATATAGGATTTTTAATGGCGTTATAGAGCGATAGAGCTTTCAAACATATGAGGCAGTCTGATTGCAGTGTCGGTCCACACAGATTCAGTGGATGTACTTCTCCCCTTCGGGTGTTAATTAAGGTGAATTGTTAAAAACAACCACAGTAAGAACATGTCTGCTGCAGCACAAGCTAACAACTGTTGAGCATCAGTGGACCCACTCCTGAAACTCAAGAAATCAAAGCAAAGCTGACTTTGTCACGTCTGCCAAGAGGAATACCTGACTTGACTGACGGACAGGTAGTTCTCTGTGTTAGTTGAACTGTCAGGGGAACAGCTCAACTAGCTTTGGTGCATCTCGACTGAGCAGATATCAGACGGGAAGCTGCCGTCACCGACCATGAGTGTTGGCTTTGACTGGCGAGTTTGGCTGTTAGATATCAAAGCAGGATGTTTAAGATAGTCTGTGTTAACAAAGTGGTGTCATAAGAGGGACAGGAACACACACTGACCATGTCCGGTGCCGCTGTTGTCCACGTCTCCGACACAGAGGCATCCCTGGTCAAACTCCTCCCCCTCGCCGAGAGCCGCCGACCACCAATCACGGGCCTTGAACAGAGACATCCTGCCTCTGATTGGACGGAGGAGGGGAAGGCGTTCGGATTTATTCTGCTGTGAGCGTTGACGTGCACAGATTCATTCATCCACTAATCATGCAATGAAACACAGTCGTTGTGATTCATAATGTGCACATTGAAGACGAGCTGTTGATTGGCTGATGGATGATAAAATACAACACAGCATTCTGTCTCCTGTTCACTGAGCAGCACCAAGAAATAATCAGCTTTTCTACTCGCTAAGTGCTGAGCAGGTGGAACGGGCAGCTAATCCAGAGAGGATCCATCCCGTCTCCACTCAGGGAGTTAAAGGAACATCACGCCCTTTACTACCAACATATCTCATTAAAGAAAGAAAGGGAAGTACAGATATTCTTAGTATACGTTTTATTATTTAACCTGAACATTATTAGACTTTAAAATAAATAGAAACACCATCTGGGACATTCACAAGGTGGAAGAGCCGTCTCCTCTTGTTTTTGCCTCATGCTGTAGAAACATCTGAATTAGTTCCACTAAGAGACTAAAGTCTATCTGAACACCTCCAGAACAACAGACACGGGCCGGGGAGAAGATGTTCAGCGTCAGTTTCACTACTTATGAACAACTTTCCAAAAAGAATGCACACACACAATAAACAAATCACAACAAGGTTATTATATGTACTCTGAGTAAATGCTAACAGGTAGCTCTTTCTCTACTGACCTCTGGCTAAACAAAAACAAACAATGATCAGAGCTCAGTTTTATAAATGTTCACCAGCTTATTCTTTTGTGAGAGACACATTCTTAGTGATTGTCACAGTTAACCCCTTTGACAGATTATATTATATATGTAATATAATATATATTTGTCCTTTTTTAAACATACCTATTCCCCTAAATGCCTCCTGGCTCTCTCTAATGTCCCCCTCTGAATATAGTGAGGGAGCACATGACCAGATGAGCTGTGGGTTTATTGTCTTTACTCAGGTCGTGATAAACAAGTCCTCTGTGATAAAGTACCGTAACAACAACAAAGTCACGCCTTCACCAGCTGTCTTAAGTCGGCTACAAGTAGAGGCAACCCACCAAAGGCTAATTAGCTTGCAGCTAACGTCAAGCCGGTGTTTCGGTGTTTTAGGCGACCGTGTTAAATGGCGACTTTCAGCCGAACGCGTCCGTGGTTGTCGTGGTTACTACAGCAGTTGAAAACAGGAAGAGAAACACTTAGCTGTCCTGGTGAATGCCTCGAAAAAATGAACAGTTCCTCTGTCTTCATATCGTACCTTCCTGTTTCTACATATAAATACACACAAACGAGCTAAATCCGGTTATGTTTTGACCATAGTATATGAGGTTAACTAAACTAAACAATGCGGCATTCAGGAGGACAGCCACGTCGCCCGTTAACACGGGTCGCATTATAAACCGAAACAGCGGCTGAATTAACTTTAGCTTAACTGGGCTAATTAGCTAGTTACGTTAGGCCGTACGAAAACAAGAGACGTTCAGGTTCGTCCTCGAGCTTTGGTTACCTTAACGTACTCGATCCCGGTCCTTAAAAAGCCGATGGTTCTTCACTGCTCGCTCACAAATAAATCACATTTCTAACCGTCTAGCTCGCAGCCATCGTTCTGTTGTCATGGCACTGATGCTCAATGGAGAAGCCGGGTGCTTGTGCGCATGAACGGAAATAGATGGATTTCCGGGAAAATTAGTTTTTTTCCAATTACAAATTTCTAGCTGATGCTTTGCTTTACTATCGACTACTTTTCATAATAGTTGCATATATTGTTGTTGATTAAACATGCTTTATCGACATATATTGGCTCAATTCAAATATATGATATTACTGATCTTTATCTTTCTATATCATGTTTGATGTCTGTGAATGTACCTGATTATCAAGTGGACGGAGATCGATCCAAGGACGAAGCTGCAGGTAGGAAACGAGGCCAGGAAGCTCAATCGTCTCCTCAAGCCGTCGGGACGTTCACGTTCACAGAGTCCTGCTCAGCGCAAAGTGGGTCAACTTCCAAACACTTACAGTACACGAAAACATGCTCATTTGTTTGAATGATCCACAACAAAATCAAAATATTGTCATATTTGGAATATAAGTGCATGTGAACGTTGTCATTGTTCCTTTAAGTAGCAGAACTTCAAATAACTCAACATTGACTTGAACACCGGTCTCCTGGGTGAAATCTGACAGGAAACAAAACAAAGTGGAAGTTCTTCGCCCGAGTCACCAATTTCACCACGGTGTATCCTCTGAGGACCGTGAACATTCAAAGTAAAATTTCATGGTTTTTAATAACACATTGTGTTTTACATATTTTCTTAATGTCTGACTCGTGTAAAGAACTTTAAATCCCCGTGTTGCTGAAAACTGCTAAAACGTACAAACTTTTCTTCCACAGTCCCACAAAGTGCTGTGGGAAACGCTGCCTCGTGTTGTGCACCGTTAAAGATCACAATAAGTCATGTGAGACAACTGTTGAAGAGATTCATCATCATCACCATCATCATCATCATCATCATCATCACCACCACCACCACCATCATCACCATCATCATCATCACCACCATCATCATCATCATCACCACCACCACAGTTCTTGGTTCATCTTCAGCTGAAGTTCAGCGCTGTGTAAAGCCACTGGTCCACCTCACAGAGAGCAGCGATCAGAACTGAGCAGGCTTCAGATCCCTTTCTTCTCACCGTGTCGATCACGTCTCGTGCTTTATCTGCTCCGTGTTTTGTTCTGGTCGACTGCATTTCAGCGTCAGTAATCACTCTGTGATGAAGAAGTTTATCCAGCAGCTGATCCAGGACAGAATCAGACACTCTGTTGACAAATTGAGTCCGAACTGAGAACAGCTTCTGTTCTGCCGGGACCCTGTCCTGTGCCGGGACCCTGTCCTCTGCCGGGACCCTGTCCTGTGCCGGGACCCTGTCCTGTGCCGGGACCCTGTCCTCTGCCGGGACCCTGTCCTCTGCCGGGACCCTGTCCTCTGCCGGGACCCTGTCCTCTGCCGGGACCCTGTCCTCTGCCGGGACCCTGGCGGGATTTCTCTGTTGAATTTCCGCTCTTGGACCTGGAAGATAACCAAGAAAATATTATAAAGTTCAAAAGTCTGTGTTGGACTGCTACAGGCAGCTATTTCTCACATTTCTGCTTTGTAAATCACTTCCCGTGTGAAAAAGGATAGAATGTATACATATATGTATATATATATATACATATATTTACACATATTGTTCCCAGTAGTGTTACATGTAAGTAGTGGTGTAAAGGAACATTGTTGATCCGTAGAAATCTACAATCAGGACATCAGCATTTCTGCTTTCTGTCTGCTAACGGCTAACGTACGGAGGTTCCATTCAGTTACATTACGATGCCTTCAGGCTCTGTTCAGGTAAAGTTATGATGTGTTCGTGATGTGTTCAAATGTAGTCTGTATTTCCTCATCATTTGAATCGTGTGAAAGGATCAAATTGAAACATGTTGATGTTCACTCTGACTTCAGAGCGGTTGAATAGATTTCTTTGGAGGTGGAGTCTTGTAGACCAGCTGCTATAACAAAACAACAGAAAGGTATCTGCCAACACGGATCATCTATGATCGGTAATCTGCAGCAGATAAATGTGATCAGGGATCTCTAAACGTTATATTTGCTCCTTTCTTCTGTTGTGCTGATCAGATCCGTGACTCCGATCTGAACCGTGAGCTTTATGATCCGTTGCACCCGTACATGTAAGGAAAGGCAAGTTTATTTATTTAAATCATTTCAGCAAGAATTCAAAGCACTTCACATAAAACATCAAAAGCCCAAAATGCAAAAGAGGCATTATAAAAAGACATTTAAATACATTAAAGAGACAAAATAAAAACAAGCTAAAATAGCATAAAACGGGTATAAAATACACTGATTACAGTTACAGCACAGGAAAGTAAACAGGAAAGTCTTCAGCCTTCATAATAATAATAATGTATACTATGTTGATCCCTTTAAGGGGGAATTATTCTCTGCATTTGACCCATCCCTGTATATAGGGAGCAGTGACACGTGACACGTGACACGTCCCAGTCCCAGTCCGGGATCGAACCGTTGACCTTCCGGTTCCCAGACGACCCTCTTAACCCAGTGTGCCACGGTCAGACTGGGTTAAGGCATGTCATTGGCAGGGCCACTGGCCCTGTCATTTGACAGAAGAGAGTTGCAGCTGTCCTGCATTTTGTTCCAGATATATGGATCATAAAGACTGCAGCCTAAATAAAGAATGATATGAGATGTGGAGCTCCCTGAATATTCATGAGAGCCGCACACATCTGTTCTACTCTCGTCCATCACTGGGTGTCTGATAGTCTTTACCTTCCAGTAATATACGACGCTTCCAGACTGCGTTCTTCTCTTCGTCCTGGACCGACAAAGTCACTGTCTCCGTGTTGGGGGTCAGGAAAACTTCAAATGTTGGATAGAAATCCGGTCCATACGACGAGTCAAATAGTTTACCCTGAAAACAAGAACCAGAAGTCACATTGTGTGTCTGATATCCTCCCTGATTGTGATTCATAGCACAGCATCTTTTTCTGGCCGGTCTCTGGGGATCCCTTCATCCCAGCGTTTCATCAAAAAAACACTCCGAGACATTTTGCTTTGTTTTTATGACAATATCTTGACAACATTTCACCACTCTAACCACCATTGTATGATCCACTAGCATCGCCCCTTTGCTTTTTATTATCTATTGGTTTGACTTTGTTTTCCATCATGAGCACCATCATACTTTGTATAGATGAGCTGGAGAATGCTCAATCTGTCGGCCGTAACGTTAAGAGACGAGGAAGACGGTCCGTCGGAGACGGTCCGTCGGAGACGACGTGTACGTGATAAAATCACTCACAAGCTATAATCTGTGTGTAAAGTTCAGGACAGACAGACAGACAAAACAAGCTTCTCTTTCATTTTCTACAGTGACGTCACCAGCATCACCAGTTCACAGGTTTTTAACGTCAAGCACCCGGAGCGGCCGCACAAAAAAGGCGGATTGTCAAAAAAAAAAAAAGATTTCATTGGGAACGATTGAAAATAGGCGCTGGCACTCAGGAAAAGATGCTATGTGGACACAGGCCACTACACACTACTGTGAGGCTGGAGACACAGTGGAGGGATAACAGTTGGGTGTTTGGCTAACAGCTAACAGAACTACCAGTACTGCTGAGTACCTCCCAATCACTGCTCTGCAGCTCACTGTCACTGTTTTGGACGGTGTGTTTGGCTAACAGCTAACAGCTAACAGCTAACAGCTAAGGGAACTATCACAGACACAAAGTGAAAACAGATGCTGGTGCTCAGGAATAAAACTGAATGTGGACACAGACCCTTAGAAGGGTAGAAGTGACCTGACTCACCTCAGGCTGGATCCAGAATCCCTCAGGTTCACAGTGGACATGGTACCTTTTACCAACGTAAATGTCCTGATCACATTCGGAGGAGATCTGGATGTACGTCGCAGATTGTTGATCTTTGGAAACCTTTGTTAACGGGACATTTATATTAGTTTAGTTTAATCTCAGATAGTCAAGGTAATTGTATGTGTAGAGCAGTGGCGGGCCGTGCATTTTATACCTGGGCCTTCACTGCTGTCCTGCAGCTGAAATACCACCTTATAACCACATTGTGGTGCCACAGCTCATTCTTAAGGCTGTAACTGTACGTCTTCGTATTAAACCGTTCGGTACGAATCGAGCATTTAGAGAATGCAAAAGCCTAAATTCAGGAAAATATAATGTTCTCAGCTGGTCTGGCTGTGGGATCCACCGTCATTCCTTAATGACAAGCGACCCAAAGAGAGTATCATAGGATTTTACTTTCACAACTTGAATGTTGAACGTACTGCTCTGCAGTGTCTTTCCTCGGCTCAGCACCCTCTGTGTCATGGTGCAGCTCAACTCAGTCAGAATGCATTTTGATTGGTTGAGCTGCATCACATGATGTGATTCACTACCCATCAGCCTCTGCTGGCTGTTAAGTTTCGTTTCACGATAGTCACGTGCTCGCCCACTGACCAATCACAGCACACTGCACCTAGCGGGAAAGCTACAGATGAACACTGAGCTGCACGTAATGCTGACGTCATTATAGGCAGCTAGCAGGCGCTGACACGTCAAAGAATACGCCCAACATGTCAAACTAAAGATCTGATTGGTTGAACACTATGACAATCAACAATATCGTCCCCATTCACTTTAATCTGCACTGGCTGCAGGCGAGAGTCTGCAGGCCTCTGGCTCTGTTCTTACCTAGAGACACAGAGGTGAGATCTGATTGGATAAAAGCTCGACTTAAAACAAGCTGCACTGGAAGCAGAGCAACTGAGGAAGACAGTAGCTGTGCAATGAGAAAATAAGATAATGGGAAAAATATTTTTATAAATTATAATACATGTAGTGTATTTAAGAAAAATTATTAAATTATAAAAAAATTTTTTTTATATATATAGCTTTGTGATTCTGTTTAGGCCAGCAGAGAAGGCCTTGCAGGCCCTGACGGCCCGCCACTGGTGTAGAGTACATCTAAACATGAGAATTAGTCAATTAAAAAGATGATTATGAGGATAAGGTCCTCGGGTAAATGGTGGGAAGGGAAAGTTTTCCTTCATATTTTGACTGTTTTGAGTATTTTCTCACATTTCTTTTGGTCATGCAGCATTAAACAAATCATATTCAATGATGTGAAGTTCAGTTTGCATCCAGGAGGGAGATTCTCATCTTCCAACCAGTAAAATACTGGTTTCAATTATGACGCCAACTACTGAAAGTCCAGAAGCCGTTCTCTCTCCGTCTGTAGATTCTAAATTGTTCCTTAAGTTTTGTAACTAACCTCGTCCATTTTTCAAAAAGGGACTGTGACACAAGCTCATTTTAATAACGTTCACTCTGCCTGTAAAGCCTCTCAGTTGAGTGATCATCTCAGCAAATCTGTTTCCATTGTTTCTGTGTTGTGTTTACTATTCATGCCATCTGGTAGAAGTATCATGAATGTTAGTGGCAGATGGAAATACATGCTGAGAGAGAATCAAAAAACTACAAAAACAAAACAAAGCAATCTGAAGATTTACAGTTCAGATAGATTTGATTCTGAGCACAGCACGAGGAGCAAAGTGTGAACCGTCTTTGTGGAAACAGCTGTGGCTTAAAACAAGAGTTTAAGTTGCTGGTGAGCACATATGACAGAGAGCTTTACCTCATGCACAGGGATGTTTTTCTGCAGCAGCAACACATTGAGAATTTGATCACTGGAGTGCGGGGGTCGGAGGAACAGCAGAACTTTGCACTTCATTGGCAGCCTGATGTTCAGAAACCTCCTGACGAAATCCCAGACGAGGCCAAAAGCGGAGAGGTTAGGGACCTTCACCACCACATGAGTATCCGTAATCTCCAGCGGCTCCAGGATTGTCATTCCATCATCAGTGATGTGGACGACGGACAACAGGCCGTCAAAGACCAACGCTGTGGGAGCAAAGAGCTGTTAAACCTTCATTCATTATTGCTGAAACAGGTTCATCCCAAACTAATTCATTTCTTACCACTCTAGTTCAATTTGTCATTTTTGTCTCTGCCAGGAGAATCATGCGATTGGTCTCATGCGTGCCTGTGATTGAGTGAGTGTGCAGCTCTGTGTCTGTCCACGGCTAATCTCACCTTCTGCTACAGCTGACTGCATAATATTTCAGTTATGGCTGCATTCTCAAGGACCTCTTGTGGTTGCAGTGACTCACACTTCCTCTAAACAACTTTTATTGCCTGTTTCATACTGCCATCGACTGCCTGCTAACCCACCACTCTCAACAAACCCCCGGCCCCTAGTGACACCCCAGCTGAGTGCATCACCGACCCCCCAACGACTACTATGCAGCAAGAGACACAGCGGAGGGATAACAGTCTGCGGTGTGTTTGGCCTAAAGACGAACGGAATGGACGATGAGTTTGGCAGCTAAGGAAGCCACCAGTACACACCCTGCTGAGTACCTCTCTGCAGCTGCTCTGTGGATCACTTCTATTGTTTTAGACGGTGTGGTTGGCTAACCGCTAACAGCTAACGCAAGGTTGAGCTGATTTGCTGCTTACATCACTGCTTGTTTTTGAGTTTGCATGAAGTGTGTTAGCCAGTTGACTCTGGAGCCTCCCACTCCGCCCCTATCCTTTCACTATCCTTTCACTATCCTTTCACTATCCTTTCACTATTATTTCACTATCCTTTCACTATCCTTTCACTATCCTTTCACTATCCTTTCACTATTATTTCACTATCCTTTCACTATCCTTTCACTATCCTTTCACTATCCTTTCACTATCCTTTCACTATCCTTTCACTATCCTTTCACTATCCTTTCACTATTATTTTTGAATTCATCATTATTTTCCCACATGTGATCTGTCTGGATCTGTGCATTTAGTGTTGCCACCATTATAATGTATTTTTTGCATGTCACCAGATGCAGCTAGTTTTACACATTAATACGACTCTTTGTAGTTTTGGTGATTTATCCCTGAACACTGAAGACAGCCATGTCTTTACCGTGCTTTGTTTCACAGTGTGGGAGGTGGAGCTCACAGACTGCAGCATCCTCAGAGCTCTTGATGTCGAACAGCAGCCCTGCAGCCTTCTTGCCAGCTGATTGGAGGAGGCCCTCATCCCATTGGACAGTCCTGTACAGCAGCTCTGCCTCTTGAGCCATAACAAACACCAGTCCAGTCACAGAACACTGGAACACACCTGGACCAGGACACCTGAACCTGTAGGACACGGAGAGGATGAATTAATATAAGAAGCATCTATTGGCCTGTTAGTCACATGATCTGTTTCCACTCACAGGTGTCCATGTGCAGCACAGACTGATCGTAGTGTAAAGCGTGATGACACCCAGGGGACAACTCCACTCTTATTTAGGGCGTTTTCAGACCCGTAGTTTGTTTGCTGTGTTGTCGATTCAGAGACTAACTTCGTACAGTGGTTGCATTTGCTCCTCGGCTTGTTTGTGTTCACACAGAGACGTTCAAGACTAATGCCATGTGAGAGAAAGCTGTTCTGTCATTGGTCAGACACATTACCGGGAAGATTCTTCTTGATTATGAGCATCAGCAGCATGTATTACTTGTTGTGAACATACTCGCAAGACAATTGTTCTTGAGATGTTGTTCCCACTTCCCTCCTCACCTGCATCTCATTCCCTCATCAAGCTCTCTCTCTATATACCGGCCCAGACCCTTTGTCCTTCTGTCAGTTCCTCATCGTTTCAATGTCGCCTTTTGTGTTCAAAGCCACCTGAACCAGTACCTGAACCGTGAATGAATGCATGCACAGTTTTATGAATCTGATTTTTGTTTTTATATGGATCCTACACAGTTTCATGAATAAGGTCCAGGTCCTGTTTTGACTTGCTCCCCACAGACAACAGACCTTCATTTAGAATCACAACTTGATGAACCGTGAAAGAAGCTGGAATAGTGTATTTCATAGGATTACCTGTATGAAGATTCAGCTGTGTGTTCAGGTGAGAATGAGGATGGAGCCTGGAACTAAGAAGGCACAAAGTTAGTTCTTTCAATAGAAATCAAGTAACAAGCCACAGTTCTCTTTCCTCTGTTCCCCTGGTACACAATAATTACATTTACTCAGTAGAGAAACCTCAAGAAATCAACTTCACGCTCTTCAGCTGCTGCTCCCTCACCTCTTTGTCGGGCACATTTGTTTTCACATCCAGTTTGCCGTCGGCGTCACCTGATGGAGAGAAGAAGAGAGAGCAACATTAGCAGACAAACTTCTTCAAACAGCTCTAACAGAATAGAAAATACTTTTTGTTACGATGACGCTCATTAAGATCAGATTTTAATGTAGAATAGCTTGAATGGGGACATTCTTTCAATACTCACATTGTTTGTGTTTCTTAGTGATCGACCTGTTATTGAACCTGTCATCCAACCTGTCGGGAGGAACACAATCCCAAAAGTTATGATCAAGTTTTAAATAATTGTTGGTTCTTTGAGTTAGCCAGCTTCATGGTCCTAATATGAAGCAACTAATCTGCTTTATGATCAGGTCACATTCATGTTGTGAGCGTGCATTAGAGGAAATAACATCACAGGAAAACAACACCAACTACCTTTATTCACTCTACTGTGAAATCCAACGACTTCTGACAACTTGCTTTGCTTTGTCAGCTTTTATTTTATCGTTTGTGGAGAAATGAAAGAAAAGAAACAGAAGAACTGCACTCGATGAGCTCAAAGGGAGAAAAAGGAGGGAAACCCTCACTGTGAGTAAACCGCCCTGTGTTTTATTAACAACACTGCTGAACCAGCACGGACTGACTCGGACCCCCTCACTGACCTCAGAGTCTCCAGTCTGCAGTCTGGACTCTCCAGAAGGTCACACAGCAGCTTCACTCCTGAATCCTTCAGGTTGTTTCCTCTCAGGTCCAGCTCTCTCAGAGGTGACAGGTTGGACTTCAGAGCTGAGGCCAGAGAAGAGCAGCTGACCTTTGACAACTCGCAGAAACTCAGTCTGAATGAAGGATACATGATTTAGATAAAAAACAATTTATAATCCAATCAGATGTGTTCAGGTTTTAAATGTGGAGCTGACTTCATCATTCTGTTACTGCAGATCTTCATCATAATATCCGCCCTCTATTTTATTATTAGTAGAAACACACACCACAATAAATAGTTCCACTTCAGAGAGTAAACTTTATCAAGTTAAATATGAGTTCAGATGATCTTCTGTACACAGATTACCGTTTACCAAACATGTGATGTACTTTAACAGCTAACGTTGGACATTTTCTGCAGTTTCTTTATGAGGCAGTTGACTTTTGTGACTGCAGACTAAAAGCTTAGTTTATTCCCGCCACAGTGAAGCCGGCACGCTCCACAACAATGATGTAATCACGGCCTGCGAGTCCTGCGTGAAGTCTCCACAAGTGGTCGCGCCGCTTGATCGTGCACCTCTGAATGTTTGCTACGATGAGGCACAAATAGTTTACTGATAAAAGCACTATTTAGATGTCTGCCAAACTGTTTTAGATGCTTTAGAAACAGGAGGTCTTAAAATCTACATTTGAGTTAATATTTAACAGCCAAATCAAATAGTTTACAGGATATTCAACCTTTGTTTCTATATAATACATTTAATACTTGACTTGTTTACAGGGTTTGTATGAAGGTAATCGAGTATTCATGAATATGAGATATGAGTTCACAGATAATAACAGTTCCTCCTCTTCGTTGTGGAGGTTGGTTTATGGCGTTACACTGGTTGTCTTCCTGATTCTTCACAGTTCATTTAGTTTGTTCGTCCTCTGGTGTTTCAGAGAATAACTCAATTAAAAGCACGTTGAGTAGAAACACCTTTTGTTCATGCTCGGAGCTCACACGCCATCTGCAGAAGCTCACGCTACGGTGCCACGCCAAGGTGTGAACAAAACGTACATTTAGTCCAGGAAAAATAAAAGTATGAACAAAAAAGAACAACTTCATGGGTGTAAGTTATGTTTGAACATAAATGAGGTTAAAAGGTTGATTAAACAAATAGGAACAGTATAGATTAATCTTCTTTAGCTCGTTAAGGAACAGCATCAACAGATGTACTGATCTTTCTCTCAAGTTTTGGGTTTTTTCTCGAGTTCTGTGGGAGATCAGTGGACCTGGTTCTTGTGTTCATGGTGCATGCAGCCGAGGGTTAGTCCACTTTTATTACACTTTAAAGTCAAGTGTTTGGAGCTGATTCAGCGTGTGAGGGATGCAGATTTTGAACTAATTGAATTGTTGCTTTATTATAATTAGCATTTAGTTTGACGTTGGTTTGAATAATATTTTGGTTGAGCGTTTTGTATTTATCTGCTGCATACACGTGTTCAGCCTCATTTTAAGTGTGAGAACATTATCAGTGTAGAAATGTGCCACATTTTAATGTTGAAGTCTTATTTCTGTTATAGAACCACATTCACACCCACAAACGTACAGGAAGAATAATATGTAGTAAAGATTCATCAGTGGAGCTGAAGCGTGGACTGACCTCAGAGTCTCCAGTCTGCAGTCTGGACTCTCCAGAAGGTCACACAGCAGCTTCACTCCTGAATCCTTCAGGTTGTTGAGACTCAGGTCCAGCTCTCTCAGAGGTGACGGGTTGGACTTCAGAGCTGAGGCCAGAGAAGAGCAGCTGACCTCTGACAACTCGCAGCACCTCAGTCTGAATGAAGGATAAATGATGTAAGTTTAGAGGACAATGTTCATTCAGTGTCAGGCGTTTAGAACGGAGACGTTTAGAAGATGGAAACTCCAAACACATGAGCTGCTGAATGCAGGTTGAAAACTGTGAGGTACAAGAAGTGAATAAGAGCTCATTAATACTAATGACAACGTGCTGCTGCTTCAATAAAGACCAAGTGACTTCACTTGAACTCTGCCAGCTCCATCTAAACTCATGTCAGCCCAACACAAAGAGATAAAAACACAGAAACTCATTTAAGATTCCACTCAAGAACACAAAGTTAACAAAGATACCAAATGTGTCAGGACATTTTTGGATATTTTGTGAAGAAAAGTTATGTATTTTAGGAATATCCATCCATCCATTTTCCTCTGCTTATCCGGGGTCGGGTCGCGGTGGCAGCAGGCCAAGCAGGCTGACCCAGACTTCCCTCTCACCGGCAACATGTTCCAGCTCATTCTGGGGGATCCCGAGGCGTTCCCAGGCCAGCTGGGAGATGTAATCCCTCCAGCGTGTTCTGGGTCTTCCCCGGGGTCTCTTCCCAGTTGGACGTGCCTGGAAAACCTCCAGTGGGAGGCGTCCAGGAGGCATCCTAATTAGATGCCCGAACCACCTCAGCTGACTCCTTTCGACGTGAAGGAGTAGCGGCTCGACTCCAAGCTCCCTCCTGATGACCGAGCTCCTTACCCTATCTCTAAGGCTGAGGAAGCTCATTTTGGCCGCTTGTAGCCGCGACCTTGTCCTTTCGGTCACGACCCAGAGTTCGTGACCATAGGTGAGGGTAGGAACGTAGATCGACCAGTAAATTGAGAGCTTTGCCTTCCGGCTCAGCTCCCTCTTCACCAAGGCGGTGCAGCGCCTGCTTTACTGCTGCAGCCGCACCGATCCGCCTGTCAATCTCCCGCTCCATCTTACCCTCACTCGTGAACAAGACCCCGAGATACTTGAACTCCTTCGCTTGAGGTAGGCACTCCGTCCCCACCTAGAAGGAGCAATCCACCGGTTTCCGGCAGAGAACCATGGCCTCAGATGTGGAGGTGCTAACTCTCATCCCCGCCGCTTCACACTCGGCTGCAAACCGCCCCAGTGAATGCTGGAGGTCACGATCCGAGGAGGCTAACAGGACCACATCATCTGCAAACAGCAGAGGGGTGATCCCGAGACCCCCGAACCTGACATTCTCCGCCCCAGGCTGCGCCTAGATATCCTGTCCATGAAAGTCACGAACAGGACCGATGACAAAGGGCAGCCCTGGCGGAGGCCAACACCCACTGGGAACGTGTCCGACTTATTACCGAGAATGCGGACACAGCTCCTACTGCAGTCGTACAGACCGGATCGCCCGTTGTGATGGGTCCGGCACCCCATACTCCCGCAGCACCCCCCACAAGAACCGCCGAGGGACCCGTCGAAAGCCTTCTCCAAGTCCACAAAGCACATGTAGACTGGTTGGGCAAACTCCCAGAACCCCTCCAGTAGTCTTGCGAGGGTAAAGAGCTGGTCCACTGTTCCACGGCCGGGACGGAATCCGCACTGCTCCTCTTGGATCTGAGGTTCGACAAACGGTCGGAGCCTCTTTTCCAGCACCCTGGCATAAGCCTTCCCCGGGAGGCTGAGTAGTGTGATACCCCGGTAATTCAAGCACACTCTCCGGTCCCCCTTTTTGAAGATGGGAACCACCACCCCGGTCTGCCAGTCCATGGGCACTGATCCCGACCCCCATGCGACATTGAAGAGGCGTGTCAACGAGGACAGCCCAACTATGTCCAGCGCCTTCAGCATCTCAGGGCAGATCTCATCCACCCCCGACGCTTTGCCACCAAGGAGCTTTTTAACTACCTCAGCGGCCTCTGCCAGGGATATGGGTGAGCCTCCCCCTAGGTCCTCAGGCGCTGCCTCCTCTGCAGAGGACATGTTGCTCGGGTTTAGGAGTTCCTCAAAGTGCTCTTTCCACCGCCTGACGATGTCCCCCGTCCGGGTCAGCAGTTCCCCCCCCTCTGCTGAGAACAGCCTGGGGTAAGCCCTGCTTTCCCTTCCTGAGCCGTCGGATGGTTTGCCAGAACCTCCTTGAGGCCAACCGAAAGTCCTTCTCCATGGCCTCCCCGAACTCCTCCCATGCCCGAGTTTTAGCATTCGCGACCACCGCAGCTGCAGCCCTTTTGGCCTGCCGGTACCTGTCAGCTGCTTCAGGAGACCCCTGGGACAACCAGGCCTTGAAGGTCTCCTTCTTCAGCTTGACGGCTTCCCTCACCTCCGGTGTCCACCACCGGGTTCTTGGGTTGCCGCCACGACAGGCACCGATGACCTTCCGGCCACAGCTCCGAGCGGCCGCGTCCACAATAGAGGCTTTGAACATGGTCCATTCGGATTCCATGTCCCCAACCTCCCTCGGGATGTGTGAGAAGTCCTTCCGGAGGTGGGAGTTAAAGACCTCCCAGACAGGGTCCTCCGCCAGACGTTCCCAGTTCACCCTCACTACATGTTTGGGCTTGCCGGGTCTTTCCAACCGGTTCCCCTGCCATCTGATCCAACTCACCACCAGGTGGTGATCAGTTGACAGCTCTGCTCCTCTCTTCACCCGAGTGTCCAAGACATACGGCCGCAAATCAAATGATGCGATTACAAAGTCGATCATTGATCTCCGGCCTAAGGTGTTCTGGTACCAGGTACACTTATGAGCCACCTTATGTTGGAACATGGTGTTCGTTATGGCCAAACCGTGGCAAGCACAGAAGTCCAATAACGAGACACCATTCGGGTTCAGATCGGGCAAGCCGTTCCTCCCAATCACCCCCCGCCAGGTTTCTCAGTCATTGCCCACGTGAGCGTTGAAGTCCCCCAGGAGAACTTCGTTAACTTCGTTAATGATCTTACTGACATTACTAATTCTATTGATGTCAATAATTTAGTGTTTAGTAACTTTGATCTTTCACTGAAGAAAACCTGATGGAGAATACAAGATGAAAATCAAGTATATATTATATTTATGTAAAATAAATAATATAAACAAATATTTGTTCGTGGTCTCACGATTTATGAACATTGTTTTGCAACTCTTGGTTTATTGAGGCTTTTTTTTAATAAGAAAAAGCTCAACATTGTTGTTTTTTACAGAATCTGTTTTCCAAAGTTGTGTGTTTTTACGATAAAAAGTGAATATGGGTCAGAGAATTATGTTGTATATGATCAGCTGTCATCTGGTATTTTACCTTCGACTGTTGAAACTATCTTGGTCTAGATTGTAGAAGAAGAAAAGCCGATCCGTCCGATGTGTTCTCTAAACCAGTGATTCTTAACCATGGGGCCGCGGCCCACGTTTGGGCCGCGAGCGCCACCTAGAGGGCCGCAAAAAACGTTCAGTTTTGCACCTGTGGGCCGCGGGACCGCATAGGTTATCAATTGAAGACACCAGAGATATTACTGTTATCCATGAGACGCTCAGTTACAATATAGCTTCCCACCACCTGGTGGCGGTAATGCGTCAGTCAGTTGTTTAACAAGCTGCAATAAGCAGAAGAAGACACTCAGCTAGCCGCTAGCCTGTAGCAAAAGTTATGGTTAAGTTATTAAAAAGAAAAAATGAAGACGACAGTGGTGCCATACCCCCCAAAAGTCTAAATGTGTGCGCAAGTACAATCCTGACTTTCTTAAGTACGGCTTTGTGAACGGAGGCAACGAGGCAGAGCCGAGGGCTCAGTGTGTGGAATGTGGGCTAATGCTATCAAACGAAGCACTGAAGCCTTCAAAAATAAAGCGACACCTGGCGACGAAACATCCAACGCTCGTGGGAAAGCCTGTTGGGCTTCTTGTTGTGTATGCAGGTTTACATACACATGATAATAAATGTCTTTGTGATCATCACATTGTGTCATCTCATTTATTTGACAAGGGTTTTGCCTGTTCAACTCCGCGAGGACGCCGGCGTCCTCGATCCCCTCCCCTTCCGTTCCTACGGCTTGCTTGCGCAAACTACGTCACAACATGGCCGTGTTTGGTATCCCAGCATGCCCAAAATCCTCATATTTGCAAAGAAATCATCAATTTTCTTTAATTTCTTATGGATTTTTGACAAAAGGAGCCCAAACACACACTGTCCAAATTCGCCATAACTGCGGCAAGTCGGATCTTGCAGCATTTCGATGGAAAAAGACACATTACAGACCCGACAACGTGCTAGCAGATGTTACCATGGAGCTACTGGCTTCAGAAAACGCTAGTACTTATAGTACAAACCTTATCTTCCTCTTCTATAAGCCGTCAACCAACGTATAACCTCTGCGTAACTGAGCTACTCTCATGCTCGATCGTGTGCTCGGTCGCAGCCAATACGCACAGCAAGTCCGCTACTCACACACCACGTCTTCGACCATATATACATAGTTTTTGCAATTTGCAAAGGCTAAAAATAAAAGTATAATAATATAATATCAAAATATAAAGGGAGAAACACCTTTAGTGTGTCAGAATATCATTTGGTTACCATGTGTCCATTTGGGTCTCCAAATGTCCTTTTAGAGCTCCGCCTGGATCTCTTCATGGAAGAAACACTGTAGAATGGTCATACTTTGTCCAATCTTCTTCAAATTTGAGGCAGTTGTTCACTGATAGTGTAGTTACAGCCCTACACTGTCCTTTACCTGTACAGATACAGCCACAGGCAGTTATTTATACTGAAAGATACTTTTTATTTTATGCGGACAAAAATCTTTGTCTCAATTGTTACTGACTCCAAAGTCCACTGCTCTGTTTCCGTATGACCTACAGGTTTTCTGACACTTTTGATGCATATAGTCAGAGTGGTTCAGAAGCTACAGCCATTTTAATTTGGGTATCTCATTTTAGGCAGTTTTGCTCCAAAAGAGGGGTGGAGTTGAACGGGTAACAATATAGTTATTGAATACAAATCAAACCAAGACTGAGATCAATTAGTTAAACTAATAGTGTTTATATTTGAATGGGCCCCGGGACACTTTGCACTTGAAAAGTTGGGCCCCGAGGTCAAAAAGGTTAAGAACCCCTGCTCTAAACGATATCAACGAGTTCCATCTTGTTTTCTACTCTCCTTTTTTACCGTGAACACTGCGATGCTTTGTTTGGTAAGTCAAACATAGATTTTATAAATATGGATGATGCACAAAGACTGAGATGGCTGTTTAAAAGTGGAACATATAACTTAGCCAGGTATCTGCAGAAAGTCTGGAAGAAGAGGAAAAAATAGCTCTTTACCAAGTTTATGTTTTTATTTTCTTCTTCATGTTTTGTATTTTCAAGACCAGAAGATGTCTGGAAAAAAGTGGTGTCTTGTAATCCCATGTGGGACGGAGCAAATGTTAGGCAATAAATGAATAAATATGTTTTATTTAAATCTATAGCTCAACGTTTCTTTGCCACAGTTCATGAACTTTTACTACCGCTGAGGCTTTAAGGTCCTTTAAGATCAGTATAATATCAGCTTTATGTCTGCACAGGAGGAAAGAATGTTGGACTGACCTCAGAGTCTCCAGTCTGCAGTCTGGACTCTCCAGAAGGTCACACAGCAGCTTCACTCCTGAATCCTTCAGCTTGTTGTCAGTCAGGTCTAGATCTCTCAGAGTTGACGGGTTGGACTTCAGAGCTGAGGCCAGAGAAGAGCAGCTGACCTCTGACAACCTGCAGCACCTCAGACTGAATGAAGGATAAATGATGTCGATGAAAATCAGGTCATGGACAACGTGAGTCTGTTTACATTCACTGCCTCTACTTGTTGTTTTGTTCAGGCATTTGGAACAACAGACACATTTCTTGGTGCTCAGAAAAATCCTAAAAATCTATGAACCAAAAATGTGAAACCCACAGACTGAATATAAGACGTGGACGTAGTTGTCGTGACGTCACCCATTGGTTGGTGGACTGATGTTTTGAAGCCTTGATTTCAGTATTTTGGCCGTCACCATCTTGTTTTTTTGCAACCAGTGAACAGGAAGTGACCATATCTGGACTGAGGAGGAGTGACGTAGAGACGCGTATACGTCTCTGGTAGAGACCTGTCAATCACAAGGTAGCCCCGCCCTAAAGCATCCCCTGCTTTATGGTCTATTTCAGTGATTTTCAACCGCTGTGCCGAGGCACACCAGTGTGAGATCGTCAGGTGTGCCGTGGGAAAATGTCCAATTTCACTTAATCAGTCCCAAAAAATATTTAGTTGCACTGCAATTACTAATTTGCCATTGTTGAGCGTCTGAGCTGCAATATAGTGGCTGGCTAAGTCATAAATACTCTTCCATGCCAGTGGGTGGCAGAAGGTAGCGCAGTAATGACCTTGTTAATTTAAGACGGCAGAATTAAATGATGGGAGAGGTTGCGGTGACAAGACGAACAGCGATGGAGAAATATTTGAAAAGAAAAAGAAATGCAGACTGGGCAGACTGGCAGAACTGGGCCCTGGACAACATTCTAACCCAGAAGAAAAGCCTCGTAAGGATCAACAAATTGAGAGACTTGTCATTAAATTGTCAGCATATATCCGGCCCTCGGTACAATTATGTCCGGCCCTCGAGAAAATATCATACATCTCTCATAACTGGCCCGCCACACCACAGAGCTGCGGGATGAAACGTGGCGATGTGAGCTGGTGTTTTTGTGCAACATAACGAAGTATCTCACTGCGCTAAACCTCCAGCTTCAGGGACGTGTGATCACAGACATGTGTGATGCAGTGAGAGCTTTCCAGGCCAAGCTGCGCCTGTGGGAGACTCGGATGCAGAAAGGAAACTTGGGTCACTGTCCGTGTTGCCAAACCGTCTCCACCGCTGTGTTCCCGACTGCGCATTTTGCTGATAAACTGGGCGCACTTGGCACAGAGTTCACTCGGCGATTTGCCAACTTTGCAGCTCAGAAATTTTAATTTGAACTGCTCAGCAATACGTTTGCAGTTGACGTAGAAAGAGTACCTGTACACAATAGAATGGAGCTGATAGACCTCCAGTGTAATGACACACTCAAGGCAAAGTGTGACTCTGTGGGCGCTGGACAGTTTCCAAGCTTCAAACCCCTGAAGCGATGCCTCAACTCAGCCTACATGCTGCTCAAACGCTCTGCATGTTTGGAAGCACATACCTGTGTGAGCAGCTGTTCTCTGTGATGAAGATGAACAAAAACACACAGGAGTCGTCTCACTGATGCACACCTTCACTCCATCTTGAGGGTTTCCACAGCACAGAACCTAACCCCAGATATTAATTAACTAGCAGCTAGGGTTGCACGGTGTATCGACACTAAAAAGGTACCGCGGTACCTGTATGTTAAAAACGATACGATTTTGCATATTTTTTGTATCAATACTTTATTAAAATAGCACGCGATCAGAGCGCACTCGCTGCTCCGCTCCCTGTCATGCTGCATGCAGGCATGCAAGGGGGCGAGGCTACCCAGCGCGCTCACAGCAACAGGCAGCGCGCGCACTCACAGAGAGTGATCACAGGGGAGACATGCAGGAGCTTTTGCCGAAAGCCCACTGACATACAGAGACCCGTCTGCAAAACGTGTTTCAGACCAAGTGAGGCAACACGTCTAACACGGCAAAGCACCTTTCAGACAGACACCCCAAACTTTTTAAAGAGTTCAAAGAACGACAGGTAAGCAAATGTAATTATAAACATGAACACCCCCAAGCTCACCCATAGACAGCTAACACGAGGAGCCTTAGCCTAGTTTGACAACAAGCCTATATGATCATGAGGTCACAATGCACACAGATGTGTACTAAATGAAACACAATTGATGCAAAATGGCTCCATGCTGGTGGAGCCTGAGGGTGGATCTTGAGCTAATTATTTTTATTTTAGGAAAAATAATTATTCCATGAATTAAGATAAAATATGAAGTGAAAATATCAAACTCACTATGCAGTAAATGAAGCATTGTTTACCCACCCACTCCCACAGACAGTCAGACAGATGCCAGCAGAGTCAGCAGCAATCATGGCACCTTGTAGTTTTCATTAATATCTTGCTGTAGGCTAATACTAATATTAATGCCATTTGTTATGTGTTCAAAAAGCAGGGCAGGAACAAGCTGGTAAAAAAGGGAACCGTACAGATGTTTTATTTATTACTATTATAGATAAATATACCAGTATCGTATCGTATTTGTGGTATTGTATCGAATTCTGGTATCGTATCGTAAGTATCGGGTGTCGTGATACTTATGGCAGGTATCGTATCGAAGTCATAATTTTGGTATCGTGACAACCCTACTAGCAGCCAAGAAAAGATGCCAGACATTTCTATTTTCACTTTGTCCAATATCCATTATATCCTGTTTATTAAATGTTGACCCTCTCTGTGATTGAGTTTGACACCATAGCATAGATGCTGTATTATGCTAAAAGGTGTAATTTTGTAACTTTTTTGGTTGTTGGTATGCTCAGAAAAGGTTGAAAAACACTGGTCTGTTTGACTCTAAATGGACCATAATTTATTAAATGAACATCATGATGTAGTGAAGAAGACTTGAAACTAGAGATTGAGACCATAAACTCATGTTTACAATGTTTACTGAGGGAATAAATCAAGAGAGAAGTAGAGTCATTTTCTCATAGACTTCTATACAACCAGAGGAGTCGCCCCCTGGTGGACACTAGAGAGAATGCAGCTTCAACACATGAAGCTTTGGCTTCACGTTTAGGAATTGAAGGTTGGTGCTTGGGGAAACCTCAGTCAATGATTTGTAGATATGCAAATACAACGAGACCATGTACAGTCAGTGCACTGACCTCAGAGTCTCCAGTCTACAGTGTGGACTCTCCAGTGCAGCAGACAGCAGCTCCACTCCTGAATCCTTCAGGTTGATATTGAAACTCAGGTCCAGCTCTCTCAGATGGGACGGGTTGGACTTCAGAGCTGAGGCAATGACTTCACAGTGAGTCTCCGAAAGTTCACAGCCACGAAGTCTGTCATGGCACAAATATTTGTTCGATGTAACGATGAAAGAGGACGCTTTATATTTACTTCATGCATTTGATGACAATAACAAAAGAAGTTCTCGTATTTGAGTTTAAATATTACAACTAATTACAAGAAATGGAGGAAAAAAAGTCGTCAGTTGTCACCAAGAGCTCTACATTACCTGAAAGCAAACAGAAATGTGTATAAATGTATGTGTATAATCCACAGACTATAGCTGCTGCTATGATGTTAGCATAGCCTAGCACGAATCAAACTGAACTTCATTCAGAAAACAAGCATTTAAAAAGTTGTTTTCCTGTCGTAACGCTGCCAGACCTAACAAGGCATGAATTCAGACTTTTTACAAATCAACATCATTATGTTGTTATTTCGGCATCGTTGTTATCTGGTTATTGCAATTTAATTTCAGCAATAATAATAAGATTTATTTTTGGTTCAGATGGTATAATTTAAAAATGGTGTCATATTCAATCTCATTATGTACCCAAGATCTTCCTCATTGACATACTTTTGGTTAATTTTGTAAAAAATAAGTAAACAAGTGAAAATGAAACGCCAAAGTACGGTTTACATTTTGTATTATCTTGTCATTTGCAATCACCTTCATTTTTTCAAGTGTTGATTTTAAAAATAAACGTTATTTTTCAGTAAAACGCATTGGTGTGATAGTTTGTATATTTGAAGATTTAAACTACTTATCTAAACTGATTTATTAAGTGAATCACATCTGGACTTACACAGCTTTCTTGCAGTTCCTCACAGCTGGAATGAGTCTCCGTCGCCCCTCAGCTGAGGTGTTGAACTTCTTCAGGTCCAACTCATCCAGAACCTCCTCTGACATCTGTAGCATGTAGGCCAGAGCTGAGCAGTGGATCTCTGAGAGTCTCTCCTCCGATCGGTTCTCCGACTTCAGGAACTCTTGGATCTCCTGATGCACCGAGTGGTCGTTCATCTCCGTCAGACAGTGGAAGATGTTGATGCTTCTGTCAGGAGAGATCTTAGAACTGTTCATCTCCTTCAGGTTGTTGATGGCTCTCTGGATGATTTCTGGACTGTTGTCTGTCTGACCCAGCAGGCCTCCTAAGAGTCTCTGGTTGGACTCCAGAGAGAGGCCATGAAGGAAGCGGACAAACAGGTCCAGGTGACCATTTTCACTTTGGAGGGATTTCTCCATGGCTCTCCTCAGGATGGCCTCCAGGGTTGGGTAATCATCCCTCCCCATGAAGTCCTTCAGTACCTCTGTCTTCCTGTTTGTGAAACAGTGGAACATGTAGACTGCAGCCAGAAACTCTTGAACACTCAGATGAACAAAGCAGTAGACAGTTTCCCCGAAGATCACGCTCTCTCTTTTGAAGATCTCTGTACAAACTCCTGAGAACACAGAGGCCTCCGTGACATCAAGACCAACCTGCTCCAGGTCTTCTTGGTAGAACATGATGTTTCCTTTCTCCAGATGTTCAAACGCCAGCCTCCCCAGCTTCAGAAGAACTTCCCTGTCAGCCTCCGTCAGCTCCTGAGGACTCGTCTCTTGTCCCTCGTGGTACTTCTGCTTCTTCCTCTTTGTCTGGACCAGCAGAAAGTGTGAGTACATGTCAGTCAGGGTCTTGGGCAGCTCTCCTCTCTGGTCTGTAGTCCACATGTGGTCCAGAACTGTAGCAGTGATCCAGCAGAAGACAGGGATTAGACACATGATGTCGAGGCTCCTGGATGTCTTGATGTGTGAGATGATTCTGCTGGACAGCTCTTCATCACTGAACCTCCTCCTGAAGTACTCGTCCTTCTGGGGGTCGGTGAAGCCTCGTACTTCTGTTACCCTGTCAACACGTCTAGGAGGGATCCGATTGGCTGCTGCAGGTCTGGAAGTTATCCAGACGAGAGCCGAGGGAAGCAGATTCCCCTCGATGAGGTTCGTCAGCAGCACGTTGACCGATGCCTTCTGTGTGACATCAGACACGACCTCATTGTTGATGAGATCCAATGAAAGTCTGGTTTCATCCAGACCATCAAAGATGAACAGAACTCTACAGACAGAGAGCTCCTCTGCTGTGATCTTCTGTAATGTTGGATGGAAAACATGGAGCAGATTGAGAAGACTGTACTGCTCATCTTTGATCAAGTTCAGCTCCCTGAACGAAAGCAGAACCACCAGACTGACATCTTGGTTCTTCAAACCCTCGGCCCAGTCCAGAGTGAACTTCTGCACCAAGAAGGTTTTTCCAACGCCGGCGACGCCGTTGGTCAGAACGACTCTGATGGGTGTCTGTTGGTCTGGTGAGGCTTTAAAGATGTCGTGGCACTTGATCGGAGCGTCATGGAGGATCTTCTTCTTGGAAGCTGATTCAAGCTGCCTCACCTCATGTTGGGTGTTCACCTCTTCACTCTGTCCCTCTGTGATGTAGAGCTCAGTGTAGATCCTGTTAAGGGGGGTTCCACTTCCTGTTTTATCAGTTCCTTCAGTCACATGTTCACATCTCCTCCTTAGACTGATCTTGTGTTCATCTAACACCTCCTGTAGACCACAATCTCCTGAACGACAAGGAGAAATGTGAGACAAACAAATGCTCGGACAGAAGATCAGGTATCGGTCTGTTAAATGGCCTCTCTATCTATCTACCTACCTGTCTATTTACCTACCTACCTGTCTATCTACCTACCTGTCTATTTACCTACCTGTTTCTCTACCTACCTGTCTGCCTGTCCACCTACATACTAGGGGTGGGAATCACCAGAGATCCCGCGATACGATATTATCACGATACTGCGATATTCTGAGACTGTTCATCTCACTTATCACGATACTTGGGTCACGATAAGATATTATCACGATATTGCGATTTATTACTTTTTTCAACTTCAAATGATGTCCCCAAAGGAAAACTGTGTCAACATGTTTTATCTAATAAGATAAAGTTTCCAGTCTGTTCATCTCACTTCAATCATTTTCATTGCAGCAGAATATGATTGTCAAGCAGACAGACTGACCAACAATGTCATAAATGTTGCATGAACCTGAGAAACTGAACTGTTTGTATCACTACATAGTCCAACTGAACTAAATGCAAACGTGTGGACTCAGTATATGAACTATAACTTGTATAAGTAGGATATTAGAGTTATATAACTCAGTATATGAACTATAACTTGTATAAGTAGGATATTAGAGTTATATAACTCAGTATATGAACTATAACTTGTATAAGTAGGATATTAGAGTTATATAACTCAGTATATGAACTATAACTTGTATAAGTAGGATATTAGAGTTATATAACTCAGTATATGAACTATAACTTGTATAAGTAGGATATTAGAGTTATATAACTCAGTATATGAACTATAACTTGTATAAGTAGGATATTAGAGTTATATAACTCAGTATATGAACTATAACTTGTATAAGTAGGATATTAGAGTTATATAACTCAGTATATGAACTATAACTTATATAAGTATGATATTAGAGTTATATAACTCAGTATATGAACTATAACTTATATAAGTATGATATTAGAGTTATATAACTCAGTATATGAACTATAACTTGTATAAGTATGATATTAGAGTTATATAACTCAGTATATGAACTATAACTTGTATAAGTAGGATATTAGAGTTATATAACTCAGTATAACTTGTGATGCGTGGACGTCGAGGGCAGAGCCAGTTCTGCGCTGAACTCTCCCCATGAGCCGGCTGCTGTTGGCAGGTTTAACCCCGTTGTGAGGCCAGATGTCTCTTTGTTTTGACCAACTTCCTACCAATCACGCTGACCCGGGACCTTTGCTGACCTCACCAGAAAACAACTCAGCACCATCTAGTGGACTGAAAAAGCAATTGATTTGATTTTTCTAAAATAAATAAATAAATAGTTTAGTTTATATAATAAACCGTCCGTGTATCGATACAATATCGCCACGCAAAATATCGCGATACTATGCTGTATCGATTTCTTCCCCCAGCCCTACCTACATACGTACCTGTCTACCTGCCTACCTACCCGTTTACCTACCTTCCAGTCTACTTACCTGACTGCGACTACCTGTCGATCTAACTACCTAACTACCTACCTGCCTGCCTGTTTATGTACCTACCTGTCTGCATGTCCGTTCACACTACACTACCTTCATACGTACCTGTCTACCTGTCTATCAACCTACCTACCTCGCAGTCTACCAACCTACCTGCCAGTCTACCTGTCTACCTGCCTGTCCCTCATGTATGTAAACTCATGGTGTCTTGTAATCCCATGTGGGCCATAAATACAACTAATGAATGAATAAATAAAAATGGTTGAAGTCACATCTATGAATCATTTCTTGGTGTCTCCATGCAGCAGAGAGACATCTTACTTTGCACAGTGCTGGTCCCAATGGCTGTCTGCAGTCTAGATCTTTTTCCACACTGGGGACAGGAGGAGTCCCCCGATGAAGCAGACTGGTCCCAGTACGAGGTGATGCACTGTCTGCAGAACCAGTGTCCACAGCTGGTAGAGACGGGATCCTTCAGGACGTCCCGACACAAAGCACAGTGGGACGGCTGCTCCTCTTCGGGGTCATGAGCCTTCTTCCTGTCTCAGTGGAGACCAACACATTCTTTATAACACATTTTATATTCATCATGAGGTGTTTGAAGTCACTTCAGAATACAATTTTAGTATTTGTTAAAATATTTAAAATATGAATCATTCCCCAAATATGCGAGACAATATCTTAAATAAATAGAACAAAATCAAATCACAGACCTCTACCGTGTAACTACATAAAGGTTTATTACCGTTGTGGAAGCATCGTCTGTGGTCACTTCTGTGAGCAGTCTCTGCTGTAAAGCTGACAAAAGCTCTCCAGATTTGCTGACATCATCAAACCGTTTGCCACTAAAGTTCTGATGACGGGTTGTTATGACACATGTCGCCCGTGGGTGCAAAGTAATATGGCCGCCAGAGACCGTGTTTTCTGCTGCTGAACTTTATGGGAGATTTCTGGCAAAACTTTTAAACTCCGTTGATGAGAGAATTTCTGTAAACAGATAAGAAGAAATACAAAAGAAACATTAAAGAAGTGTTACTGGTTTAATGGACGCTGGTGTTGAGCAGATAATGTCTTTAAATGTGTCTCTGTTTCTGTACATCATCAACACAAAGAAACACTTCATCCTTCAGTTTATCACAAACATTCATCATCAACACATAAAGGAACACTTCATCCTTCAGTTTATCACAAACATTCAACATCAACACATAAAGGAACACTTCATCCTTCAGTTTATCACAAACATTCAACATCAACACATAAAGTAACACTTCATCCTTCAGTTTATCACAAACATTCAACATATAAAGGAAAACTTCATCCTTCAGTTTATCACAAACATTCAACACATAAAGAAACACTTCATCCTTCAGTTTATCACAAACATTCAACATCAACACATAAAGAAACACTTCATCCTTCAGTTTATCACAAACATTCAACATCAACACATAAAGAAACACTTCATCCTTCAGTTTATCACAAACATTCAACATATAAAGGAAAACTTCATCCTTCAGTTTATCACAAACACACATGAATGAATCCAAATGAGGTCTGTGAACTACAAGTAGCCTACAGATCTAACAGGAAGTGAGTGTTTCTTTGACTTCCTGTTTATTCTCTGAAGGTTGAAATCGCCCATGCTGCTTCCGCATTATCTAGTCTACTTTCCAGGCGAGAAGCAGTTCATCTGGAAAGTTAAATTCACCTTTATTAACTTTATTAATTCATATTTGTTTTCTACCAGATATGTTGGAGCAGCGTTTACCGTGAATCTCAGCATAGAGGCGCACTAACATGTAAGTGTCTGCTGAGTTGAGCGCAGTGTTAGTTACCGTAATGTTACGTTCGCACGCGCCTAAGAGAGTAATAACGATGTGAACCGTTCACATTGCGCGGCAACAAACTCCCCAAAAAGGTCCCAACACGTTCAAACGTTCACTTAGCTCGCGTTAGCTGAGAAGCTATGAAAAGTTTACCTGGTAGTGGAGCAGCGGGCTGTGTTCATCTGTCACTCTCCTCAGTTTAACTTCCTGAGGGTGGTTTCTCTGAAGGGCGGGGACTAAATAAATGTAACTGAACTTGTTTGTCTCCTCTCTAAGAGTCCACTCCCTTCCTGTATCTACCACTCAGTGTTGCCAACTTGGCGACTTTCTCGCCTCATGGCGACTTTTTTTGTCAAAAGCTACTAGCGACAAATCTAGCTACTTTTTCTGGTGTTGTTGGAGACTTTTCTGGTGTTTTGACTCTGACGTGAAAGCACCTCGCGCTGCAGAAAGAGGAGATCCACACTCTCCGTGTCCAGACTGCAACTGAATCGCGCATGCGCAAAGCCGCCACTGTTCCCGCCTCTCTCCGACAGCGCTCATTACAATTATGCAAACTAGGCGATGACGTCATTTAGCGACTTTTAGGACAGCCAATAGCTACTTTCCTTACTAAGGAGTTGGCAACACTGCTACCACTCCTTCAGTCTCTCTCTTTCCACACTGAACTTCCTCCTCTCTATCAGCTCATGTTCAACACTTTACAGCTGCATATCTCACATTTATCCACTCCCTTCCTGTATCTACCACTCAGTGTTGCCAACTTGGCGACTCTCTCTCTCATCAACTCTCTGTCTCTGTCATGATGTATATATACAAAACCTAAACTGGTGATTGAAAATCAGAATCAGAATCAGCTTTATTGGCCATGTGTGCTTACGCATACATGGAATTTGTCTCCGGTTTCCACTCCGCTCTCAATGTACAAACACAAATTTACAATAAACAAGAAAAATATATGTATAAAGAATCAAAAAGGGCAGCAAAAAAAGTAGAACGGATGTAGGTATAAACATTTAGCTATAATATAAGTATAAATATATATCCAAGAGAAAAAGTGTGTATATATATATATACATGTGAACATCAACCTGTAGACAATGGCATGAGTTGTAAGTGGTGGTAATAGTGTAGTATAACCTATTTATTGTTCATGAGCGTGACGGCCAGTGGAAAGAAGCTGTTCCTGTGTCTGGTGGTCTTGGCGTACAGAGCCCTGTAGCGCCTACCAGAGGGGAGGAGTTGGAACAGCTTGTGTCCAGGGTGTGAGGGGTCTGCAGTGATCTTTCCTGCACGTTTCCTGACTCTGGAGGTGAACAAGTCCAGGATGGAGGGCAGGCTGGAACCAATGATCCTCTCTGCAGACCTAACAATCCGTTGCAGTCTGTTTCTGTCCTGTTTGGTGGCCGATCCAAACCACACAGTGATGGAAGAACAGAGAACAGACTGGATGATGGCTGAGTAGAAAATAATCAGCAGTTCCTGAGGCAGGTTGAACTTCCTGAGCTGGAGCAGGAAGTACAACCTCTGCTGGGCCTTCTTCCTGATGGTGTCGATGTTGGGAGCCCACTTCAGGTCCCGGGAGATTGTGGATCCCAGAAACTTGAAGGTCTCCACAGCAGGCACAGTGTTGTTGTGTATGGTGAGGGGGGGCAGTGATGGGGGGCTCCTCCTGAAGTCCACTGTCATCTCCACAGTCTTGAGCTTGTTCAGCTCCAGGTTGTTCTGACCGCACCAGAGGACCAGCCGTTCAGCCTCCCTCCTGTACGCAGACTCATCACCGTCCCTGATGAGGCCGATGACCGTTGTGTCATCTGCGAACTTCAGGAGTTTGACCGTTGGGTCCTCTGAGGTGCAGTCGTTGGTGTAGAGGGAGAAGAGCAGTGGGGAGAGCACACATCCCTGGGGGGCGCCAGTGCTGATGGTCCGGGTGCTGGATGTGATTTTTCCCAGCCTCACCTGCTGCGTCCTGTTAGTCAGGAAGTTTGTGATCCACTGACAGGTGGAGGCTGCACAGTGAGCTGGGAGAGTTTGGATTGGAGTATTGCTGGGATGATGGTGTTGAACGCGGAGCTGAAGTCCACGAACAGAACCCTTGCATATGACCCTGGGGAGTCGAGGTGTTGCAGCATGTAATGCAGTCCCATGTTGACTGCATCATCCACCGACCTGTTTGCACGCTAGGCAAACTGCAGGGGATCCAGCAGGGAAAAGTGACTAGCTCATGTTTCTACTGAGCAGTTCTGCTTCACTCACTAAAACACACTTTCTACTAATAACTACCCACAGTTCTCTCCATTACACTCATCAGTACAAACTAAAGAAGCATTAGAAACCTGTGGAAACACCTGTAACCATTACGATCAGGTAGAAATCACAGATGGAAGCTGTCAACAGCATGCAGCTTTGCTCTTTGGTGTGCACAACAATGGAGGCGTGTCGATGAGAACAAACACGCTGCGTTTGTGTTCAGAGTTATTGTGGGAGGTTCCAGTGTGTTACAGTTATTGTTCCTATTGTTTAGCAGCCAATCAGGAGCTGAAGCTGAGCAGGTGCGTGGACAGGTGGAGCTGGAACACAAACATGAGTCAGCTGCTGTGGACTGAAGGTGTGCTCTGTGTTCTGCTGTCACACTGCCCTCTAGTGGAACCACGCAGTCATTACACTGCAGAGGGTTTAACAGCACAAACAACCAAGGCCTCCTCACACGTCTCAACTAACAGAGAATATGAAACAATATACAGAAATAAAATGAAAACTACACAAAAACTTGTCTTGATGTTCTCTACAAAATAAAAGTCCTGCTCCTCTATGAAACAGAACCATGATGACTAGAAGTAGAGAGAACTAGAACATGTCTTCAGAGCAGAATAACACAGTTATGACTTCAATCATTAAAAAGAAAAAACACAAGTTGAATTTCTTTGATAATTTATTTTATACAAAATGTTAAAAAATATAATCTATAAATCCAACATGTTTCCAACAAGTGTTCCCAATGTAGGAAAGAAATGGCGTCTACATGTTATAATATTAAACTATGGACATGTTTCAGCCTCTCCTCCCCTCTCCTCTTCCTCTCCTCCTCTCCTCCCCTCTCCTCTCTCCCCCTCCCCTCTCCACTCCTCTCCACCTCCTCCTTCTCTCCCCATCCTCTCCTCTCTCCCCTCTTCTCATCCTCTCCTCCTCCTCTCGTTCTCCTCCTCTTCCTCCTCTCTTCTCCCCTCTCCTCCTCTCCTCTTCTCTCCTCCTCTCGTTCTCCTCCTCTTCTCCTCTCTCCTCCTCCTCTCCTCTTCCTCTCCTCCTCTCTCCCCCTCCCCTCTTCTCCTCTCTTTTCCTCCTCTCCTCTCCCCTCTCCTTTTGTTGCTTTTATACATGAAATCACGGTCAATATAATTTGGCTTTTTTGACAAGAATTTGCAAAGAAAACCCTCTTTAATATCAAAGTGAAAACAGATTTTTACAAAATAATGTCAATTAATTAAAAATATATAAGGTAAAGTAAAGATTGCATAAGTATTCACCCCCTTCAGGTCAGTGTTTAGTAAATGCACCTTTGGCTGCAATCACAGCACTGAGTGTGTGTGGATGTGTCTCACTCAGGCTGGCACATCTGGACACTAAGATGTTTCTCTATTCTTCTTCAAAACAGCTCAAGCTCTGTCAGGTTGCTCAGGGATCGGGCGTGAACAGCTCTTCTCAAGTCCAGCCACAGATTCTGGATTGGATTGAGTTCTGGGCTTTGACTTCCACTCCAGAACATTCACCTTGTGGTCTGTGAACCATTCTGTGGAGCTTTTGCTGTATGCTTGGGCTCGTTGTCTTGCAAGTCGTAGTTCTCTTGCAGACTGAGTCGGATTATCGGATATTTTTCAGCATTCATGTTCCCCTCTACCTTTACAAGCCTTCCAGAGCCTGCTGCTGAGAAGCATCCCAGAACATGATGCTGCTGCCACCACCATGCTGCACGCTGGAGATGGTGCGTTTCTGGTGATGTGCAGTGTTTGGTGTTCACCAAACATAGCGTCTAGTCTGATGGACAAAAAGCTCAATGTTTGTCTCATCAGACCAAAGAACCTTCTTCCAGTTGACCGTGGAGTCTCCCACATGCCTTTGGGTGGATTCTTTCTACAGTGTCTTTCTCTTTGCCACTCTCCCATAAAGGCCAGATGTGTGGAGTACATGACTAATAGTTGTCCTGTGGACAGATTCTCCCTCCTCAGCTGTGGATCTTTGCAGCTCCTCCAGAGTTACCGTGGGCCTCTTGGTTGCTCCTCCGATTCGTTTTCTCCTTGTCCGGGTTGTCAGTTTGGGTGGACGGCCTTCTCTTGGTAGGTTTGTGGTTGTGCCATATTCTTTCCATTTTCTGATGATGGATGTTATGGTGCTCTGTGAGATGTTCAAAGCTTGGGATGTTTTTTGTAACCTAACCCTACTTCATACTTCTCCATAACTTTACCCCTGACCTGTTTGGTGAGCTCCTTGGTCTTCATGATGCTGTTTGTTCAGTAATGCTCTCTAACAAACTCGGAGGCCTTCACAGAACAAGTTTATTTATACCGAGATTCAATTTCAGACAGGTGGACCCTATCTACTAATTATGTGACTTGTGAAGGCAATTGGTCGCACCAGATCTTTGTTAGGGGTTATACAGTAAAGGGGGTGAATAAATATGCACTCAACACTTTTCAGATTTTTATTTGTAAATCATTTTGAAATCCATGTAAACGTTCCCCCGACTTCCAGATGATGGACTATTTTGTGTTGGTCCATTACATAAAATCCCAATGAAATCAATTTGAATCTGTGGTTATACCATGACAAAATGTAGAAAAGTCCAAGGGGGGTGAATGCTTATGCAAGGCAGTGTATGGTGACTGTGTGTGTGTGTGTGTGTGTGTGTACTCAGCGTAGGACACGTGTGCAGCAGGCGCATGCTTTGCAGAGCCACAGATCCCTGTAGCCTCTTTAAGTTACTGTATTTACTTGTTTTTGGTCTTTTTTGTACATTGTTTTCAATATGGTGTCCTTCTAACACACCTACTGACCAGGGCAGTCCCTCCAGAGGAATTCGCAAAAAGTCAATCCTTCTCACAACGTTCACAGAATGAGTGGGTCAACTTACAGTACACGAAAACATGCTCATTTGTTTGAATGATCCACAACAAATTCAAAATATTGTCATATTTGGAATATAAGTGCATGTGAACGTTGTCATTGTTCCTTTTAAGTAGCAGAACTTCAAATAACTCAACATTGACTTGAACACCGGTCTCCTGGGTGAAATCTGACAGGAAACAAAACAAAGTGGAAGTTTTTCAACCGAGTCACCAATTTCACCACGGTGTATCCTCTGAGGACCGTGAACATTCAAAGTAAAATTTCATGGTTTTTAATATCACATTGTGTTTTACATATTTTCTTAATGTCTGACTCGTGTAAAGGACTTTAAATCCCCGTGTTGCTGAAAACTGCTAAAACGTACAAACTTTTCTTCCACAGTCCCACAAAGTGCTGTGGGAAACGCTGCCTCGTGTTGTGCACCGTTAAAGATCACAATAAGTCATGTGAGACAACTGTTGAAGAGATTCCCCATCATCATCCTCATCATCCTCATCATCATCACCATCACCATCACCATCACCACCACCACCACCACCACCATCATCATCATCATCATCATCATCATCACTCCACAGTTCTTGGTTCATCTTCAGCTGAAGTTCAGCGCTGTGTAAAGCCACTGGTCCACCTCACAGAGAGCAGCGATCAGAACTGAGCAGGCTTCAGATCCCTTTCTTCTCACCGTGTCGATCACGTCTCGTGCTTTATCTGCTCCGTGTTTTGTTCTGGTCGACTGCATTTCAGCGTCAGTAATCACTCTGTGATGAAGAAGTTTATCCAGCAGCTGATCCAGGACAGAGTCAGACACTCTGTTGACAAATTGAGTCCGAACTGAGAACAGCTTCTGTTCTGCCGGGACCCTGTCCTGTGCCGGGACCCTGTCCTGTGCCGGGACCCTGTCCTGTGCCGGGACCCTGTCCTGTGCCGGGACCCTGTCCTGTGCCGGGACCCTGTCCTCTGCAGGGACCCTGCCGGGATTTCTCTGTTGAATTTCCGCTCTTGGACCTGGAAGATAACCAAGAAAATATTATAAAGTTCAAAAGTCTGTGTTGGACTGCTACAGGCAGCTATTTCTCACATTTCTGCTTTGTAAATCACTTCCCGTGTTCTCCTTTAAGAAAAAGGATAGAATGTATACATACACACATATATATATATATATATATATATATATATATATATATATATATATATATATATATATATATATATATATATATATATATATATATACACACACATATATACACACACAGACATATTGTTCCCAGTAGTGTTACATGTAAGTAGTGGTGTAAAGGAACATTGTTGATCCGTAGAAATCTACAATCAGGACATCAGCATTTCTGCTTTCTGTCTGCTAACGGCTAACGTACGGAGGTTCCATTCAGTTACATTACGATGCCTTCAGGCTCTGTTCAGGTAAAGTTATGATGTGTTCGTGATGTGTTCAAATGTAGTCTGTATTTCCTCATCATTTGAATCGTGTGAAAGGATCAAATTGAAACATGTTGATGTTCACTCTGACTTCAGAGCGGTTGAATAGATTTCTTTGGAGGTGGAGTCTTGTAGACCAGCTGCTATAACAAAACAACAGAAACGTATCTGCCAACACGGATCATCTATGATCGGTAATCTGCAGCAGATAAATGTGATCAGGGATCTCTAAACGTTATATTTGCTCCTTTCTTCTGTTGTGCTGATCAGATCCGTGACTCCGATCTGAACCGTGAGCTTTATGATCCGTTGCACCCGTACATGTAAGGAAAGGCAAGTTTATTTATTTAAATCATTTCAGCAAGAATTCAAAGCACTTCACATAAAACATCAAAAGCCCAAAATGCAAAAGAGGCATTATAAAAAGACATTTAAATACATTAAAGAGACAAAATAAAAACAAGCTAAAATAGCATAAAACGGGTATAAAATACACTGATTACAGTTACAGCACAGGAAAGTAAACAGGAAAGTCTTCAGCCTTCATAATAATAATAATGTATACTGTGTTGATCCCTTTAAGGGGGAATTATTCTCTGCATTTGACCCATCCCTGTATATAGGGAGCAGTGGGCTGCCAATGACAGGCGCCCGGGGAGCCGGGGGTTCAGTGTGTTGCTCAGGTACACTTCGACACGTGACACGTCCCAGTCCCAGTCCGGGATCGAACCGTTGACCTTCCGGTTCCCAGACGACCCTCTTAACCCAGTGAGCCACGGTCACACTGGGTTGAGGCATGTCATTGGCAGGGCCACTGGCCCTGCCAATGACAGAAGAGAGTTGCAGCTGTCCTGCATTTTGTTCCAGATATATGGATCATAAAGACTGCAGCCTAAATAAAGAATGATATGAGATGTGGAGCTCCCTGAATGTTCATGAGAGCCGCACACATCTGTTCTACTCTCGTCCATCACTGGGTGTCTGATAGTCTTTACCTTCCAGTAATATACGACGCTCCCAGACTGCGTTCCTCTCTTCGTCCTGGACCGACAAAGTCACTGTCTCCGTGTTGGGGGTCAGGAAAACTTCAAATGTCGGATGGAAATTCGGTCCATACGACGAGTCAAATAGTTTACCCTGAAAACAAGAACCAGAAGTCACATTGTGTGTCTGCTACCTCCCTGATTGTGATTCATAGCACAGCATCTTTTTCTGGCCGGTCTCTGGGGATCCCTTCATCCCAGCGTTTCATCAAAAAAACACTCCGAGACATTTTGCTTTGTTTTTATGACAATATCTTGACAACATTTCACCACTCTAACCACCATTGTATGATCCACTAGCATCGCCCCTTTGCTTTTTATTATCTATTGGTTTGACTTTGTTTTCCATCATGAGCACCATCATACTTTGTATAGATGAGCTGGAGAATGCTCAATCTGTCGGCCGTAACGTTAAGAGACGAGGAAGACGGTCCGTCGGAGACGACGTGTACGTGATAAAATCACTCACAAGCTATAATCTGTGTGTAAAGTTCAGGACAGACAGACAGACAAAACAAGCTTCTCTTTCATTTTCTACAGTGATGTCACCAGCATCACCAGTTCACAGGTTTTTAACGTCAAGCACCCGGAGCGGCCGAACAAAAAAGGCGGATTGTCAAAAAAAAAAAAAGATTTCATTGGGAACGATTGAAAATAGGCGCTGGCACTCAGGAAAAGATGCTATGTGGACACAGGCCACTACACACTACTGTGAGGCTGGAGACACAGTGGAGGGATAACAGTTGGGTGTTTAGCTAACAGCTAACAGAACTACCAGTACTGCTGAGTACCTCTCAATCACTGCTCTGCAGCTCACTGTTACTGTTTTGGACGGTGTGTTTGGCTAACAGCTAACAGCTAACAGCTAGCAGCTAACAGCTAACAGCTAACAGCTAAGGGAACTATCACAGACACAAAGTGAAAACAGATGCTGGTGCTCAGGAATAAAACTGAATGTGGACACAGACCCTTAGAAGGGTAGAAGTGACCTGACTCACCTCAGGCTGGATCCAGAATCCCTCAGGTTCACAGTGGACATGGTACCTTTTACCAACGTAAATGTCCTGATCACATTCGGAGGAGATCTGGATGTACGTCGCAGATTGTTGATCTTTGGAAACCTTTGTTAACGGGACATTTATATTAGTTTAGTTTAATCTCAGATAGTCAAGGTAATTGTATGTGTAGAGCAGTGGCGGGTCGTGCATTTTATACCTGGGCCTTCACTGCTGTCCTGCAGCTGAAATACCACCTTATAACCACATTGTGGCGCCACAGCTCATTCTTAAGGCTGTAACTATGTACGTCTTCGTATTAAACCGTTCGGTACGAATCGAGCATTTAGAGAATGCAAAAGCCTAAATTCAGGAAAATATAATGTTCTCAGCTGGTCTGGCTGTGGGATCCACCGTCATTCCTTAATGACAAGCCGCGACCCAAAGAGAGTATCATAGGATTTTACTTTCACAACTTGAACGTACTGCTCTGCAGTGTCTTTCCTCGGCTCAGCACCCTCTGTGTCATGGTGCAGCTCAACTCAGTCAGAATGCATTTTGATTGGCTGAGCTGCATCACGTGATGTGATTCACTACCCATCAGCCTCTGCTGGCTGTTAAGTTTCGTTTCACGATAGTCACGTGCTCGCCCACTGACCAATCACAGCACTCTGCACCTAGCGGGAAAGCTACAGATGAACACTGAGCTGCACGTAATGCTGACGTCATTATAGGCCGGCTAGCAGGCGCTGATGCGTCAAAGAATACGCCCAACATGTCAAACTAAAGATCTGATTGGTTGAACACTATGACAATCAACAATATCGTCCCCATTTACTTTAATCTGCACTGGCGGCAGGTGAGAGTCTGCAGGCCGCTGGCTCTGTTCTACCTAGAGACACAGAGGTGAGATCTGATTGGATAAAAGCTCTACTTAAAACAAGCTGCACTGGAAGCAGAGCAACTGAGGAAGACAGTAGCTGTGCAATGAGAACATAAGATGGGAAAAATATTTTTATAAATTATAATACATGTAGTGTATTTAAGAAAAATTATTAAATAGATTTTTTTTTTTTTCTTTTTAAATATATATAGCTTTGTGATTCTGTTTAGGCCAGCAGAGAAGGCCTTGCAGGCCCTGACGGCCCGCCACTGGTGTAGAGTACATCTAAACATGAGAATTAGTCAATTAAAAAGATGATTATGAGGATAAGGTCCTCGGGTAAGTGGTGAGAAGGGAAAGTTTTCCTTCATATTTTGACTGTTTTGAGTATTTTCTCACATTTCTTTTGGTCATGCAGCATTAAACAAATCATATTCAATGATGTGAAGTTCAGTTTGCATCCAGGAGGGAGATTCTCATCTTCCAACCAGTAAAATACTGGTTTCAATTATGACGCCAACTACTGAAAGTCCAGAAGCCGTTCTCTCTCCATCTGTAGATTCTAAATTGTTCCTTAAGTTTTGTAACTAACCTCGTCCATTTTTCAAAAAGGGACTGTGACACAAGTTCATTTTAATAACGTTCACTCTGCCTGTAAAGCCTCTCAGTTGAGTGATCATCTCAGCAAATCTGTTTCCATTGTTTCTGTGTTGTGTTTACTCTTCATGCCATCTGGTAGAAGTATCACGAATGTTAGTGGCAGATGGAAATACATGCTGAGGGAGAATCAAAAAAAACTACAAAAACAAAACAATCTGAAGATTTACAGTTCAGATAGATTTGATTCTGAGCACAGCACGAGGAGCAAAGTGTGAACCGTCTTTGTGGAAACAGCTGTGGCTTAAAACAAGAGTTTAAGTTGCTGGTGAGCACATATGACAGAGAGCTTTACCTCATGCACAGGGATGTTTTTCTGCAGCAGCAACACATCGAGAATTTGATCACTGGAGTGCGGGGGTCGGAGGAACAGCAGAACTTTGCACTTTATTGGCAGCCTGATGTTCAGAAACCTCCTGACGAAATCCCAGACGAGGCCAAAAGCGGAGAGGTTAGGGACCTTCACCACCACATGAGTATCCGTAATCTCCAGCGGCTCCAGGATTGTCATTCCATCATCAGTGATGTGGACGACGGACAACAGGCCGTCAAAGACCAACGCTGTGGGAGCAAAGAGCTGTTAAACCTTCATTCATTATTGCTGAAACAGGTTCATCCCAAACTAATTCATTTCTTACCACTTGAGTTCAATTTGTCATTTTTGTCTCTGCCAGGAGAATCATGCGATTGGTCTCATGCGTGCCTGTGATTGAGTGAGTGTGCAGCTCTGTGTCTGTCCACGGCTAATCTCACCTTCTGCTACAGCTGACTGCATAATATTTCAGTTATGGCTGCATTCTCAAGGACCTCTTGTGGTTGCAGTGACTCACACTTCCTCTAAACAACTTTTATTGCCTGTTTCATACTGCCATCGACTGCCTGCTAACCCACCACTCTCAACAAACCCCCGGCCCCTAGTGACACCCCAGCTGAGTGCATCACCGACCCCCCAACGACTACTATGCAGCAAGAGACACAGCGGAGGGATAACAGTCTGCGGTGTGTTTGGCCTAAAGACGAACGGAATGGACGATGTGTTTGGCAGCTAACGAAGCCACCAGTACACACCCTGCTGAGTACCTCTCTGCAGCTGCTCTGTGGATCACTTCTATTGTTTTAGACGGTGTGGTTGGCTAACCGCTAACAGCTAACGGAAGATTGAGCTGATTTGCTGCTTACATCACTGCTTGTTTTTGAGTTTGCATGAAGTGTGTTAGCCAGTTGACTCTGGAGCCTCCCACTCCGCCCCTATCCTTTCACTATCCTTTCACTATTCTTTCACTATTATTTTTGAATTCATCATGATTTTCCCACATGTGATCTGTCTGGATCTGTGCATTTAGTGTTACCACCATTATAATGTATTTTTTGCATGTCACCAGATGCAGCTAGTTTTACACATTAATACGACTCTTTGTAGTTTTGGTGATTTATCCCTGAACACTGAAGACAGCCATGTCTTTACCGTCCTTTGTTTCACAGTGTGGGAGGTGGAGCTCACAGACTGCAGCATCCTCAGAGCTCTTGATGTCGAACAGCAGCCCTGCAGCCTTCTTGCCAGCTGATTGGAGGAGGCCCTCATCCCATTGGACAGTCCTGTACAGCAGCTCTGCCTCTTGAGCCATAACAAACACCAGTCCAGTCAAAGAACACTGGAACACACCTGGACCAGGACACCTGAACCTGTAGGACACGGAGAGGACGAATTAATATAAGAAGCATCTATTGGCCCGTTAGTCACATGATCTGTTTCCACTCACAGGTGTCCATGTGCAGCACAGACTGATCGTAGTGTAAAGCGTGATGACACCCAGGGGACAACTCCACTCTTATTTAGGGCGTTTTCAGACCCGTAGTTTGTTTGCTGTGTTGTCGATTCAGAGACTAACTTCGTACAGTGGTTGCATTTGCTCCTCGGTTTGTTTGTGTTCACACAGAGACGTTCAAGACTAATGCCATGTGAGAGAAAGCTGTTCTGTCATTGGTCAGACACATTACCGGGAAGATTCTTCTTGATTATGAGCATCAGCAGCATGTATTACTTGTTGTGAACATACTCGCAAGACAATTGTTCTTGAGATGTTGTTCCCACTTCCCTCCTCCCTGCCCACCTCCTCACCTGCATCTCATTCCCTCATCAAGCTCTCTCTCTATATACCGGCCCAGACCCTTTGTCCTTCTGTCAGTTCCTCATCGTTTCAATGTCGCCTTTTGTGTTCAAAGCCACCTGAACCAGTACCTGAACCGTGAATGAATGCATGCAGTTTTATTAATCTGATTTTTGTTTTTATATGGATCCTACACAGTTTCATGAATAAGGTCCAGGTCCTGCTTTGACTTGCTCCCCACAGACAACAGACCTTCATTTAGAATCACAACTTGATGAACCGTGAAAGAAGCTGGAATAGTGTATTTCATAGGATTACCTGTATGAAGATTCAGCTGTGTGTTCAGGTGAGAATGAGGATGGAGCCTGGAACTAAGAAGGCACAAAGTTAGTTCTTTCAATAGAAATCAAGTAACAAGCCACAGTTCTCTTTCCTCTGTTCCCCTGGTACACAATAATTACATTTACTCAGTAGAGAAACCTCAAGAAATCAACTTCACGCTCTTCAGCTGCTGCTCCCTCACCTCTTTGTCGGGCACATTTGTTTTCACATCCAGTTTGCCGTCGGCGTCACCTGATGGAGAGAAGAAGAGAAAGAGAAACATTAGCAGACAAACTTCTTCAAACAGCTCTAACAGAATAGAAAATACTTTTTGTTACGATGAGGCTCATTAAGATCAGATTTTAATGTAGAATAGCTTGAATGGGGACATTCTTTCAATACTCACATTGTTTGTGTTTCTTAGTGATCGACCTGTTATTCAACCTGTCGGGAGGAACACAATCCCAAAAGTTATGATCAAGTTTTAAATAATTGTTGGTTCTTTGAGTTAGCCAGCTTCATGGTCCTAATATGAAGCAACTAATCTGCTTTATGATCAGGTCACATTCATGTTGTGAGCGTGCATTAGAGGAAATAACATCACAGGAAAACAACACCAACTACCTTTATTCACTCTACTGTGAAATCCAACGACTTCTGACAACTTGCTTTGCTTTGTCATCTTTTATTTTATTGTTTGTGGAGAAATGAAAGAAAAGAAACATCAGAGGAACTGCACTCGATGAGCTCAAAGGGAGAAAAAGGAGGGAAACCCTCACTGTGAGTAAACCGCCCTGTGTTTTATTAACAACACTGCTGAACCTGCACGGACTGACTCGGACCCCCTCACTGACCTCAGAGTCTTCAGTCTGCAGTCTGGACTCTCCAGAAGGTCACACAGCAGCTTCACTCCTGAATCCTTCAGGTTGTTGAGACTCAGGTCCAGCTCTCTCAGAGGTGACGGGTTGGACTTCAGAGCTGAGGTCAGAGAAGAGCAGCTGACCTCTGACAACCTGCACCACTCCAGACTGAATGAAGGATAAATGATGTAAGTTTAGAGAACAATGTTCATTCAGTGTCAGGCGTTTAGAACGGAGACGTTTAGAAGATGGAAACTCCAAACACATGAGCTGAATGCAGGTTAAACACTGTGAGGTACAACAAGTGAATAAGAGCTCATTAATACTAATGACAACGTGCTGCTGCTTCAATAAAGACCAAGTGACTTCACTTGAACTCTGCCAGCTCCATCTCAACTCATGTCAGCCCAACACACAGAGATAAAAACACAGAAACTCATTTAAGATTCCACTCAAGAACACAAAGTTAACAAAGATACCAAATGTGTCAGGAGGACATTTTAGGAGAATATGTGAACAAAAGTTATGTATTTTAGGAATAGTGGAGTCATAAAATCAAAGCAGCTTCAGTTTAAGCATCAAATAGCTTTCTCTGCCACAGTTGATGAACTTTTACTCCCGCTGAGGCTTTAAGGTCCTTTAAGATCAGTATAATATCAGCTTTATGTCTGCACAGGAGGAAAGAATGTTGGACTGACCTCAGAGTCTCCAGTCTGCAGTCTGGACTCTCCAGAAGGTCACACAGCAGCTTCACTCCTGAATCCTTCAGGTCGTTGTAACTCAGGTCCAGCTCTCTCAGAGGTGACGGGTTGGACTTCAGAGCTGAGGCCAGAGAAGAGCAGCTGACCTCTGACAACTCGCAGTACCTCAGTCTGAATGAAGGATAAATGATGTAGATACAAATCTGTTCATAATCCAATCAGATGTGTTCAGGTTTTAAATGTGGAGCTGACTTCATCATTCTGTTACTGCAGATCTTCATCATAATATCCGCCCTCTATTTTATTATTAGTAGAAACACACACCACAATAAATAGTTCCACTTCAGAGAGTAAACTGTATCAAGTTAAATATGAGTTCAGATGATCTTCTGTACACAGATTAGCGTTTACCAAACATGTGATGTACTTTAACAGCTAACGTTGGACATTTTCTGCAGTTTCTTTACAATGAAGGTAATCGAGTATTCATGAATATGAGATATGAGTTCACAGATAATAACAGTTCCTCCTCTTCGTTGTGGAGGTTGGTTTATGGCGTTACACTGGTTGTCTTCCTGATTCTTCACAGTTCATTTAGTTTGTTCGTCCTCTGGTGTTTCAGAGAATAACTCAATTAAAAGCACGTTGAGTAGAAACACCTTTTGTTCATGCTCGGAGCTCACACGCCATCTGCAGAAGCTCACGCTACGGTGCCACGCCCAGGTGTGAACAAAACGTACATTTAGTCCAGGAAAAATAAAAGTATGAACAAAAAAGAACAACTTCATGGGTGTAAGTTATGTTTGAACATAAATGAGGTTAAAAGGTTGATTAAACAAATAGGAACAGTATAGATTAATCTTCTTTAGCTCGTTAAGGAACAGCATCAACAGATGTACTGATCTTTCTCTCAAGTTTTGGGTTTTTTCTCGAGTTCTGTGGGAGATCAGTGGACCTGGTTCTTGTGTTCATGGTGCATACAGCCGAGGGTTAGTCCACTTTTATTACACTTTAAAGTCAAGTGTTTGGAGCTGATTCAGAGTGTGAGGGATGCAGATTTTGAACTAATTGAATTGTTGCTTTATTATAATTAGCATTTAGTTTGACGTTGGTTTGAATAATATTTTGGTTGAGCGTTTTGTATTTATCTGCTGCATACACGTGTTCAGCCTAATTTTAAGTGTGAGAATATTATCAGTGTAGAAATGTGCCACATTTTAATGTTGAAGTCTTATTTCTGTTATAGAACCACATTCACACCCACAAACGTACAGGAAGAATAATATGTAGTAAAGATTCATCAGTGGAGCTGAAGCGTGGACTGACCTCAGAGTCTCCAGTCTGCAGTCTGGACTCTCCAGAAGGTCACACAGCAGCTTCACTCCTGAATCCTTCAGGTTGTTGTAACTCAGGTCCAGCTCTCTCAGAGGTGACGGGTTGGACTTCAGAGCTGAGGCCAGAGAAGAGCAGCTGACCTCTGACAACTCGCAGCACCTCAGTCTGAATGAAGGATAAATGATGTAAGTTTAGAGGACAATGTTCATTCAGTGTCAGGCGTTTAGAACGGAGACGTTTAGAAAATGGAAACTCCAAACACATGAGCTGAATGCAGGTTAAACACTGTGAGGTACAAGAAGTGAATAAGAGCTCATTAATACTAATGACAACGTGCTGCTGCTTCAATAAAGACCAAGTGACTTCACTTGAACTCTGCCAGCTCCATCTAAACTCATGTCAGCCCAACACACAGAGATAAAAACACAGAAACTCATTTAAGATTCCACTCAAGAACACAAAGTTAACAAAGATACCAAATGTGTCAGGAGGACATTTTAGGAGAATATGTGAACAAAAGTTATGTATTTTAGGAATAGTGGAGTCATAACATCAAAGCAGCTTCAGTTTAAGCATCAAATAGCTTTCTCTGCCACAGTTAATGAACCTTTACTACCGCTGAGGCTTTAAGGTCCTTTAAGATCAGTATAATATCAGCTTTATGTCTGCACAGGAGGAAAGAATGTTGGACTGACCTCAGAGTCTCCAGTCTGCAGTCTGGACTCTCCAGAAGGTCACACAGCAGCTTCACTCCTGAATCCTTCAGGTTGTTGTAACTCAGGTCCAGCTCTCTCAGAGGTGACGGGTTGGACTTCAGAGCTGAGGCCAGAGAAGAGCAGCTGACCTCTGACAACTCGCAGTGACTCAGTCTGAATGAAGAATAAATGATGTAGATAAAAATCTGTTCATAATCCAATCAGATGTGTTCAGGTTTTAAATGTGGAGCTGACTTCATCATTCTGTTACTGCAGATCTTCATCATAATATCCGCCCTCTATTTTATTATTAGTAGAAACACACACCACAATAAATAGTTCCACTTCAGAGAGTAAACTGTATCAAGTTAAATAAGAGTTCAGATGATCTTCTGTACACAGATTAGCGTTTACCAAACATGTGATGTATTTTAACAGCTAACGTTGGACATTTTCTGCAGTTTCTTTACAATGAAGGTAATCGAGTATTCATGAATATGAGATATGAGTTCACAGATAATAACAGTTCCTCCTCTTCGTTGTGGAGGTTGGTTTATGGCGTTACACTGGTTGTCTTCCTGATTCTTCACAGTTCATTTAGTTTGTTCGTCCTCTGGTGTTTCAGAGAATAATGCAATTAAAAGCACGTTGAGTAGAAACACCTTTTGTTCATGCTCGGAGCTCACACGCCATCTGCAGAAGCTCACGCTACGGTGCCACGGCCAGGTGTGAACAAAACGTACATTTAGTCCAGGAAAAATAAAAGTATGAACAAAAAAGAACAACTTCATGGGTGTAAGTTATGTTTGAACATAAATGAGGTTAAAAGGTTGATTAAACAAATAGGAACAGTATAGATTAATCTTCTTTAGCTCGTTAAGGAACAGCATCAACAGATGTACTGATCTTTCTCTCAAGTTTTGGGTTTTTTCTCGAGTTCTGTGGGAGATCAGTGGACCTGGTTCTTGTGTTCATGGTGCATGCAGCCGAGGGTTAGTCCACTTTTATTACACTTTAAAGGCAAGTGTTTGGAGCTGATTCAGCGTGTGAGGGATGCAGATTTTGAACGAACTGAATTGTTGCTTTATTATAATTAGCATTTAGTTTGACGTTGGTTTGAATAATATTTTGGTTGAGCGGTTTGTATTTATCTGCTGCATACACGTGTTCAGCCTCATTTTAAGTGGGAGAATATTATCAGTGTAGAAATGTGCCACATTTTAATGTTGAAGTCTTATTTCTGTTATAGAACCACATTCACACCCACAAACGTACAGGAAGAATAATATGTAGTAAAGATTCATCAGTGGAGCTGAAGCGTGGACTGACCTCAGAGTCTCCAGTCTGCAGTCTGGACTCTCCAGAAGGTCACACAGCAGCTTCACTCCTGAATCCTTCAGGTCGTTGTAACTCAGGTCCAGCTCTCTCAGAGGAGACGTGTTGGACTTCAGAGCTGAGGTCAGAGAAGAGCAGCTGACCTCTGACAACCTGCAGTGACTCAGTCTGAATGAAGGATAAATGATGTAAGTTTAGAGGACAATGTTCATTCAGTGTCAGGCGTTTAGAACGGAGACAGCTTCAGTTTAAGCATCAAATAGCTTCATAAAAATGAGGAAAAAGCAAAATACTGAAAACATTTGTTGTGTGATAGAGAGATATTTATTCATTGTGTTTAGTAACTTTGATCATTTACTGAAGAAAACCTGATGGAGAATACAAGATGAAAATCAAGTCTATATTATATTTATGTAAAATAAATAATAATATAAACAAATATTTGTTCGTGGTCTAACGATTTATGAACATTGTTTTGCAACTCTTGGTTTATTGAGGCTTTTTTTAATAACAAAAAGCTCAACATTGTTGTTTTTATAGAATCTGTGTTTTCCAAAGTTGTGTATTTTTACGATGATAAAAAGTGAATATGGTTCAGAGAATTATGTTGTATATGATCATATGTCATCTGGTATTTTACCTTCGACTGTTGAAACTATCTTGGTCTAGATTGTAGAAGAAGACAAGCCGATGCGTCCGATGTGTTCTCTAAACGATATGAACAACGAGTTCCATCTTGTTTTCTACTCTCCTTTTTTACCGTGAACACTGCGATGCTTTGTTTGGTAAGTCAAACATAGATTTTATAAATATGGATGATGCACAAAGACTGAGATGGCTGTTTAAAAGTGGAACATATAACTTAGCCAGGTATCTGCAGAAAGTCTGGAAGAAGAGGGAAAAATAGCTCTTTGCCAAGTTTATGTTTTTATTTTCTTCTTCATGTTTTGTATTTTCAAGACCAGAAGATGTCTGGAAAAAAGTGGTGTCTTGTAATCCCATGTGGGACGGAGCAAATGTTAGGCAATAAATGAATAAATATGTTTTATTTAAATCTATAGCTCAACGTTTCTCTGCCACAGTTCATGAACTTTTACTACCGCTGAGGCTTTAAGGTCCTTTAAGATCAGTATAATATCAGCTTTATGTCTGCACAGGAGGAGAGAATGTTGGACTGACCTCAGAGTCTCCAGTCTGCAGTCTGGACTCTCCAGAAGGTCACACAGCAGCTTCACTCCTGAATCCTTCAGGTTGTTGTAACTCAGGTCCAGCTCTCTCAGAGGTGACGGGTTGGACTTCAGAGCTGAGACCAGAGAAGAGCAGCTGACCTCTGACAACTCGCAGCCCCTCAGACTGAATGAAGGATAAATGATGTAGATAAAAATCAGGTCATGGACAACGTGAGTCTGTGTACATTCACTGCCTCTACTTGTTGTTTTGTTCAGACATTTGGAACAACAGACACATTTCTTTGTGCTCAGAAAAATCCTAAAAATATATGAACCAAAAATGTAAAACCCACAGACTGAATATAAGAAGTGGACGTAGTCGTCGTGACGTCACCCATTGGTTGGTGGACTGATGTTTTGAAGCCTTGATTTCAGAATTTTGGCCGTCACCATCTTGGATCGCAACCAGTGAACAGGAAGTGACCATATTTGGACTGAGGAGGAGTGACGTAGAGACGCCGTATACGTCTCTGGTAGAGACCTGTCAATCACTGTGTAGCCCCGCCCTAAAGCATCCCCTGCTTTATGGTCTGTGTGACTCTAAATGGACCATAATGTACTAAATGAACATCATGCTGTATTGAAGAAGACTTGAAACTAGAGATTGAGTCCATAAACTCATGTTTACAATGTTTACTGAGGTAATAAATCAAGAGAGAAGTAGAGTCATTTTCTCATAGACTTCTATACTGCAGGGACAGAGGAGCACTTTCCCCAACAGACTGATCCAGCTCCGCTGTCACAAGGACAGATTCAGAAAAACATTCCTGCCCTCTGCCATTAGACTTTATAATAAAACACCTCGGGCCAGATCGTCGTCCTTCACATGACTACAACAACGCTACACGGCTGTTGCTTGTTGTTGGTGATCCTGGCTCTACTGTCCAGGTTGTTTAGTTTAGTTTACTAGTTGCTAATTTTATTTAATTAATACCACTATTTTCATGGTATATACTGTGCATTTCTATTTTCTATTCTAGCTTATTTTTTATTTTTTAGTAATCTATTCCTTCAATTCAATATCTGCTCTGTTATTTTATTGTACTGTATATATTGTGCATTCCATATGTTATATTTTACTCTGTAAATTGCTGCTGAAACAAACGAATTTCCCCCTGGGGATAAATAAAGTTTACATCTATCTATCTATCTATACAACCAGAGGAGTCGCCCCCTGGTGGACACTAGAGAGAATGCAGCTTTAACACATGATGCTTTGGCTTCACGTTTAGGAACTGGAGGTTGGTGCTTGGGGAAACCTCAGTCAAGGATTTGTATATATACAAAAACGAGACCATGTACAGTCAGTGAACTGACCTCAGTGTCTCCAGTCTACAGTGTGGACTCTCCAGTGCAGCACACAGCAGCTCCACTCCTGAATCCTGCAGGTTGTTGTTTCTCAGGTCCAGCTCTCTCAGATGGGACGGGTTGGACTTCAGAGCTGAGGCAATGACTTCACAGTGAGTCTCCGAAAGTTCACAGCCACGAAGTCTGTCATGGCACAAATATTTGTTATAACGATAAAAGAGGACGCTTTATATTTACTTCATGCATTTAATGACAAAAGAAGTTCTCGTATTCGATTTGAAATATTACGAATATATTATATACTAATATTAACTAATGGAGGAAAAAAGTTGTCTGTTGTCACCAAGAGCTCTACATTACCTGAAAGCAGACAGAAATGTGTATAAATGTATGTGTATAATCCACAGACTATAGCTGCTGCTATGATGTTAGCATAGCCTAGCACGAATCAAACTGAACTTCATTCAGAAAACAAGCATTTAAAAAGTTGTTTTCCTGTCGTAATGCTGCCAGACCTAACAAGGCATGAATTCAGACTTTTTACAAATCAACATCATGTTGTTATTTCAGCATCGATGTTATCTGGTTATTGCAATTGATTTACAGCAAAATCAGAATATTTTGGGTTCATACACTCGTAAACCAGGCAACATGTCAGTATAAGTCATCACACCCAACTTTTCACACATTCCACATCCAAAATATGTTCACAATTCCATTTGATCAAAAGTTCTTGATTTCACAAAATATTTGATGTAACCCAAATACTAAAGTGTCATCATTTCTTAACTATGAAGGTCCATATTTGGGTACAGGTGTGACATTTAAGCCTGCAGTTTAAACAATGTAGGTGATGAAGCACACAGTACTCAAACTTGTTTTACCATTGCTTCACGTATGCAGTAACAATGTTCACTTACAAAGACAAATACACTAAAACGCACAAAAGAAAACAGATGCTGCTGAAAAAAGTATTCGTTAAATCCAATTAATAGTGACTAAACTTTAAAACATGCACCATGCACTATTTTATTTTGTTTCTATTCAGACTACATAGTGTATAAACACAGAGCTTCTTTCAGAGGGGCAACGATTCATTCTCATGAACAGACATCAGCCAGGTTGGAGATGAACCCAGTATCTACACTGAATACGTTCACCGAGCACCGCCGGATGATGTTATGATCACTTCTGCGTTTGGTTTCCCGCCGTATCTGGGACAAGGGGTCTAGATCAGCACTGACTAAATATCTTGTAAAAAAGCTTAGTAATAGTGTCATAGATTTATCTTTGGTTCAGAGGGTATGATGTAAAAATGGTGTCATATTTAATCTCATTATTATGTACCCAAGATCTTCCTCATTGCCAGTTTTTTGGTTCATTTTGTAAAAAATAAGTAAACAAGTGAAACACCAAAGTACGGTTTACATTTTGTATTATCTTGTCATTTGCAATCACCTTCATCTTTTTAAGTGTTGATTGTAAAAATAAACGTTATTTTTCAGTAAAACGCATTGGTGTGATAGTTTGTATGTTTGAAGATTTAAACTACTTGTCTAAACTGATTTATTAAGTTAATCACATCTGGACTTACACAGCTTTCTTGCAGTTCCTCACAGCTGGAATGAGTCTCCGTCGCCCCTCAGCTGAGGTGTTGTACTTCTGCAGGTCCAACTCATCCAGAACCTCCTCTGACATCTGTAGCATGTAGGCCAGAGCTGAGCAGTGGATCTCTGAGAGTCTCTCCTCCGATCGGTTCTCCGACTCCAGGAACTCTTGGATCTCCTGATGCACCGAGTGGTCGTTCATCTCCGTCAGACAGTGGAAGATGTTGATGCTTCTGTCAGGAGAGATCTTAGAACTGTTCATCTCCTTCAGGTTGTTGATGGCTCTCTGGATGATTTCTGGACTGTTGTCTGTCTGACCCAGCAGGCCTCCTAAGAGTCTCTGGTTGGACTCCAGAGAGAGGCCATGAAGGAAGCGGACAAACAGGTCCAGGTGGCCATTTTCACTTTGGAGGGATTTCTCCATGGCTCTCCTCAGGATGGCCTCCAGGGTTGGGTAATCATCCCTCCTCATGAAGTCCTTCAGGGCTGGGTAATCATCCCTCCTCATGAAGTCCTTCAGTACCTCTGTCTTCCTGTTTGTGAAACAGTGGAACATGTAGACTGCAGCCAGAAACTCTTGAACACTCAGATGAACAAAGCAGTAGACAGTTTCCCCGAAGATCACGCTCTCTCTTTTGAAGATCTCTGTACAAACTCCTGAGAACACCGAGGCCTCCGTGACATCAAGACCAACCTGCTCCAGGTCTTCTTGGTAGAACATGATGTTTCCTTTCTCCAGATGTTCAAACGCCAGCCTCCCCAGCTTCAGAAGAACTTCCCTGTCAGCCTCCGTCAGCTCCTGAGGACTCATCTCTTGTCCCTCGTGGTACTTCTGCTTCTTCCTCTTTGTCTGGACCAGCAGGAAGTGTGAGTACATGTCAGTCAGGGTCTTGGGCAGCTCTCCTCTCTGGTCTGTAGTCCACATGTGGTCCAGAACTGTAGCAGTGATCCAGCAGAAGACTGGGATCAGACACATGATGTGGAGGCTCCTGGATGTCTTGATGTGTGAGATGATGCTGCTGGACAGCTCTTCATCACTGAACCTCCTCCTGAAGTACTCGTCCTTCTGGGGGTCGGTGAAGCCTCGTACTTCTGTTACCCTGTCAACACGTCTAGGAGGGATCCGATTGGCTGCTGCAGGTCTGGAAGTTATCCAGACGAGAGCCGAGGGAAGCAGATTCCCCTCGATGAGGTTCGTCAGCAGCACGTTGACCGATGCCTTCTGTGTGACATCAGACACGACCTCATTGTTGATGAGATCCAATGAAAGTCTGGTTTCATCCAGACCATCAAAGATGAACAGAACTCTACAGACAGAGAGCTCCTCTGCTGTGATCTTCTGTAATGTTGGATGGAAAACATGGAGCAGATTGAGAAGACTGTACTGCTCATCTTTGATCAAGTTCAGCTCCCTGAACGAAAGCAGAACCACCAGACTGACATCTTGGTTCTCCAAACCCTCGGCCCAGTCCAGAGTGAACTTCTGCACCAAGAAGGTTTTTCCGACGCCGGCGACGCCGTTGGTCAGAACGACTCTGATGGGTCTCTGTTGGTCTGGTGAGGCTTTAAAGATGTCGTGGCACTTGATCGGAGCGTCATGGAGGATCTTCTTCTTGGAAGCTGATTCAAGCTGCCTCACCTCATGTTGGGTGTTCACCTCTTCACTCTGTCCCTCTGTGATGTAGAGCTCAGTGTAGATCCTGTTAAGGGGGGTTCCACTTCCTGTTTTATCAGTTCCTTCAGTCACATGTTCACATCTCCTCCTTAGACTGATCTTGTGTTCATCTAACACCTCCTGTAGACCGCTATCTCCTGAATGACAAGGAGAAATGTGAGACAATCAAATGCTCGGACAGAAGATCAGGTATCTGTGGCTGTCTGTTAAATGGCCTCTCTATCTACCTACCTGTCTATTTACCTACCTACCTGTCTATCTACCTACCTGTTTCTCTACCTACCTGTCTGCCTGTCCACCTACATACTAGGGGTGGGAATCACCAGAGATCCCGCGATACGATATTATCACGATACTGCGATATTCTGAGACTGTTCATCTCACTTATCACGATACTTGGGTCACGATAAGATATTATCACGATATTGCGATTTATTACTTTTTTCAACTTCAAATGATGTCCCCAAAGGAAAACTGTGTCAACATGTTTTATCTAATAAGATAAAGTTTCCAGTCTGTTCATCTCACTTCAATCATTTTCATTGCAGCAAAATATGATTGTCTAAGCAGACAGACTGACCAACAATGTCATAAATGTTGCATGAACCTGAGAAACTGAACTGTTTGTATCACTACATCGTCCAACTTAACTAAATGCAAACGTGTGGACTCAGTATATGAACTATAACTTGTATAAGTATGATATTAGAGTTATATAAGTCAGCATATGAACTATAACTTGTATAAGTAGGATATTAGAGTTATATAAGTCAGTATAACTTGTGATGCGTGGACGTTGAGGGCAGAGCCAGTTATGCGCTGCTCTCTCCTCATGAGCCGGCTGCTGTTGGCAGGTTTAACCCCGTTGTGAGGCCAGATGTCTCTTTGTTTTGACCAACTTCCTACCAATCACGCTGACCCGGGACCTTTGCTGACCTCACCAGAAAATAACTCAGCACCATCTAGTGGACTGAAAAAGCAATTGATTTGATTTTTCTAAAAAAAAAAAAATTAAGTTTAGTTTATATAATAAAAGATCGATACTTGGCGTCCGTGTATCGATACAATATCGCCACGCAAAATATCGCGATACTATGCTGTATCGATTTCTTCCCCCACCTACCTACATACGTACCTGTCTACCTGCCTACCTACCCGTTTACCTACCTTCCAGTCTACTTACCTGACTGCGACTACCTGTCGATCTAACTACCTGACTACCTACCTGCCTGTTTATGTACCTACCTGTCTGCATGTCCGTTCACACTACACTACCTTCATACGTACCTGTCTATCAACCTACCTACCTCGCAGTCTACCAACCTACCTGCCAGTCTACCTGCCTGTCCCTCATGTATGTAAACTCATGGTGTCTTGTAATCCCATGTGGGCAATAAATAAAACTAATACATTTATTAATAAAAATGGCTGAAGCCACATCTATGAATCATTTCTTGGTGTCTCCATGCAGCAGAGAGACATCTTACTTTGCACAGTGCTGGTCCCAATGGCTGTCTGCAGTCTAGATCTTTCTCCACATTGGGGACAGGAGGAGTCCCCCGATGAAGCAGACTGGTCCCAGTACGAGGTGATGCACTGTCTGCAGAACCAGTGTCCACAGCTGGTAGAGACGGGATCCTTCAGGACGTCCCGACACAAAGCACAGTGGGACGGCTGCTCCTCCTCGGGGTCATGAGCCTTCTTCCTGTCTCAGTGGAGACCAACACATTCTTTATAACACATTTTATATTCATCATGAGGTGTTTGAAGTCACTTCAGAATACAATTTGAGTATTTGTTAAAATATTTAAAATATGAATCATTCCCCAAATATGCGAGACGATATCTTAAATAAATAGAACAAAATCAAATCACAGACCTCTACCGTGTAACTACATAAAGGTTTATTACCGTTGTGGAAGCATCGTCTGTGGTCACTTCTGTGAGCAGTCTCTGCTGTAAAGCTGACAAAAGCTCTCCAGATTTGCTGACATCATCAAACCGTTTGCCACTAAAGTTCTGATGACGGGTTGTTATGACACATGTCGCCCGTGGGTGCAAAGTAAAATGGCCGCCAGAGGCCGTGTTTTCTGCTGCTGAACTTTATGGGAGATTTCTGGCAAAACTTTTAAACTCCGTTGATGAGAGAGAATTTCTGTAAACAGATAAGAAGAAATACAAAAGAAACATTAAAGAAGTGTTACTGGTTTAATGGACGCTGGTGTTAATCAGATAATGTCTTCAAATGTGTCTCTGTTTCTGTACAAACATTCATCATCAACACATAAAGGAACACTTCATCCTTCAGTTTATCACAAACATTCATCATCAACACATAAAGAAACACTTCATCCTTCAGTTTATCACAAACATTCAACATATAAAGGAAAACTTCATCCTTCAGTTTATCACAAACATTCAACACATAAAGAAACACTTCATCCTTCAGTTTATCACAAACATTCAACATCAACACATAAAGGAACACTTCATCCTTCAGTTTATCACAAACACACATGAATGAATCCAAATGAGGTCTGTGAACTACAAGTAGCCTACAGATCTAACAGGAAGTGAGTGTTTCTTTGACTTCCTGTTTATTCTCTGAAGGTTGAAATCGCCCCTGCTGCTTCCGCATTATCTCGTCTACTTTCCAGGCGAGAAGCAGTTCATCTGGAAAGTTAAATTAACCTTTATTAACTTTATTAATTCATATTTGTTTTCTACCAGATATGTTGGCGCAGCGTTTACCGTGAATCTCAGCATAGAGGCGCACTAACATGTGTCTGCTGAGTTGAGCGCAGTGTTAGTTACAGTAATGTTACGTTCGCACGCGCCTAAGAGAGTAATAACGATGTGAACCGTTTACATTGCGCGGCAACAAACTCCCCAAAAAGGTCCCTACACGTTCAAACTGTCACTTAGCTCGCGTTAGCTGAGAAGCTATGAAAAGTTTACCTGGTGGTGGAGCAGCGGGCTGTGTTCATCTGTCACTTTCCTCAGTTTAACTTCCTGATGGTGGTTTCTCTGAAGGGCGGGGACTAAATAAATGTAACTGAACTTGTTTGTCTCCTTTCTAAGAGTCCACTCCCTTCCTGTATCTACCACTCAGTGTTGCCAACTTGGCGACTTTCTCGCCTCATGGCGACTTTTTTTGTCAAAAGCTACTAGCGACAAATCTAGCTACTTTTTCTGGTGTTGTTGGAGACTTTTCTGGTGTTTTGACTCTGACGTGAAAGCACCTCGCGCAGAAAGAGGAGATCCACACTCTCCGTGTCCAGACTGCAACTGAATCGCGCATGCGCAAAGCCGCCGCTGTTCCCGCCTCTCTCCTACAGCGCTCATTACAATTATGCAAACTAGCCGATGACGTCATTTAGCGACTTTTAGGACAGCCAATAGCTACTTTCCTTACTAAGGAGTTGGCAACACTGCTACCACTCCTTCAGTCTCTCTCTTTCCACACTGAACTTCCTCCTCTCTATCAGCTCATGTTCAACACTTTACAGCTGCATATCTCACATTTATCCCACTCTGTCTCTGTCATCATGTATCTGTTCCTGTGTCTGGTGGTTTTGGCGTACAGAGCCCTGTAGCGCCCTCCAGAGGGGAGGAGGTGAACAGCTTGTGTCCAGGGTGTGAGGGGTCTGCAGTGATCTTTCCTGCACGTTTCCTGACTCTGGAGGTGAACAAGTCCAGGATGGAGGGCAGGCTGGAACCAATGATCCTCTCCGCAGACCTAACAATCCGTTGCAGTCTGTTTCTGTCCTGTTTGGTGGCCGATCCAAACCACACAGTGATGTAAGAACAGAGAACAGACTGGATGATGGTGGAGTAGAACAGGATCAGCAGTTCCTGAGGCAGGTTGAACTTCCTGAGCTGGAGCAGGAAGTACAACCTCTGCTGGGCCTTTTTCATGATGGTGTTGATGTTGGGAGCCCACTTCAGGTCCCGGGAGATTGTGGATCCCAGAAACTTGAAGGTCTCCACAGCAGACACAGTGTTGTTGAGTATGGTGAGGGGGGGCAGTGATGGGGGGCTCCTCCTGAAGTCCACTGTCATCTCCACAGTCTTGAGCTTGTTCAGCTCCAGGTTGTTCTGACCACACCAGAGGACCAGCCGTTCAGCCTCCCGTCTGTACGCAGACTCATCACCGTCCCTGATGAGGCCGATGACCGTTGTGTCGTCTGCGAACTTCAGGAGTTTGACCGTTGGGTCCTCTGAGGGCAGTCGTTGGTGTAGAGAGAGAGGAGCAGTGGGGAGAGCACACATCCCTGGGGGGTCCAGTGCTGATGGTCCGGGTGCTGGATGTGATTTTTCCCAGCCTCACCTGCTGCGTCCTGTCAGTCAGGAAGTTTGTGATCCACTGACAGGTGGAGGCTGGCACAGTGAGCTGGGAGAGTTTGGATTGGAGTATTGCTGGGATGATGGTGTTGAACGCGGAGCTGAAGTCCACGAACAGAACCCTTGCATATGTCCCTGGGGAGTCGAGGTGCTGCAGCATGTAATGCAGTCCCATGTTGACTGCATCATCCACCGACCTGTTTGCACGGTAGGCAAACTGCAGGGGATCCAGCAGGGGTCCTGTGATGTTCTTCAGGTGGGTCAACACCAGTTTTTCAAAGGATTTCATGACCACAGACGTCAGGGCGACGGGCCTGTAGTCATTAATCCTGTGATGGAGGATTTCTTGGGGACCGGGATGATCGTGGAGCGTTTGAAGCAGGAAGGACTTCACACAGCTCCAGTGATCGGTTGAAGATCTTTGTGAAGATGGGGGCCAGCTGGTCAGCACAGACTTTCAGGCAGGAGGGTGACACACCGTCTGGGCCTGGTGCCTTCCTGATCTTCTGTCTGTGAAAGAGCCGACTCACATCCTCTTCGCAGATCCTCAGTGCCGGTGGGGGGTCGGTTGGGAGAGATGAGGAGGCAGGGGGTGTAGATGGTTGTTTGATGGGGCAGGTGGGGGGTGGGGGGGTGAGGGTAGGCTTATCGAACCTGCAGGAGAAGGCATTCAGGTCGTCAGCCAGTTGGTGGTTGGCCTCAGTGGGGGGGGATGGTCTCCTGTAGTTGGTGAGTACTTCCAGGCCTCTCCAAACTGACGAGGGGTCGTTGGCTGAAAACTTGTTCTTCAGCTTTTCAGTGTAGCTCCTCTTAGCTACCCTGATCTCCCTCGTCAATGTGTTTCTGGCCTGGTTGTACAGGAGCCTGTCCCCACTTCTGTAGGCCTCCTCCTTGGCCCGACGAAGCTGCCTGAGTTGTTCAGTAAACCAGGGTTTATTGTTATTGTATGTGCAGAAGGTTTTAGTCGGCACACACATGTCCTCACAAAAACTGATGTACGATGTCACAGTGTCAGTGAGCCCATCCAGGTCTGTAGCAGCAGCCTCAAAAACACTCCAATCAGTGCAGGCAAAGCAGGACTGTAACTCCAGCTTTGCCTCGTTGGTCCATCTCTTCACCGTCTTCACCACAGGCTTTGCAGATTTTAATTTCTGCCTGTAGGTCGGGAGAAGATGAATCAAACAGTGATCAGAGAGTCCCAAAGCGGCACGGGGTACTGAGCGATATGCGTCCTTTATTACAGTGTAGCAGTGGTCCAGTGTGTTTTTGTCCCTGGTGCTACACTTAATATGCTGTCTGTATTTAGGCAGTTCTTTGCTGAGGTTTGCTCTGTTGAAGTCCCCAAGAACAATGAGCAGGGAGTCTGGGTGTTTATGCTCCGTGTAGGTGATCTGCTCAGCCAGGTGTTGGAGAGCCTCACTCACACAGGCCTGAGGTGGGATGTAAACACCGACCAGGATGAATGAGGAAAACTCCCGCGGTGAATAAAAAGGTTTGCAGTCTATGAAAAGTGTTTCCAAGTGAGGGCTGCATGATTCCTTTGACACTGTGATATCAGTACACCAACCTTCATTAATGTAGAAGCAGATTCCGCCTCCCCTCGTTTTCCCCGACAGCGCCGTTACGCGGTCCGCTCTGAGGAGTTGGAAGCCCGGCAGATGAAGTGCGCTGTCCGGGATGTGCTCACCGAGCCAGGTTTCAGTGAAGCACAGGGCGGCGGATCTGCTAAAGTCCTTTTTTGCTTTGTTGAGGAGCAGCAGCTCATCCATCTTGTTGGCCAGGGAGCGGACATTCGCCAGGTGAATTGACGGGAGCGCAGTTCTGAGTCCCCGTCGGCGCAGATTAACGAGCGCGCCAGCTCGCTTCCCTCTTCGGCGTCTCCGATAGATTCCGAGTAGAGCCGCTGCTCCCCCGACCAAAATGTCTGTAAAACTTCCTGGTTCGATGAAAACCGGCGAAACGGTTTGGCCAGTGGATAGACGGATGTTTAAAAGTTCCTCTCTGCTGAATGTGATCAGAGAGGGAGAGCTGGAAACAGGACAAACACACAAAAACAGAAAAAGCACGAGAGAGCGAAGTACCGAGGCTGCCATCGTCGGCGGCGCCATCTTACCCATCTTAATTACCTAGTTGCATATATTGTTGATTAAACTTGCTTTATCGACATATATTGGCTCAATTCAAATATATGCTATTACTGATCTTTATCTTTTTATATCATCTGTTTGATGTCTGTGAATGTACCTGATTATCAAGTGGACGGAGATCGATCCAAGGACGAAGCTGCAGGTAGGAAACGAGGCCAGGAAGCTCATTCGTCTCCTCAAACCGTCGGGACGTTCACGTTCACAGAATGAGTCCTGCTCAGCGCAAAGTGGGTCAACTTCCAAACACTTACAGTACACGAAAACATGCTCATTTGTTTGAATGATCCACAACAAAATCAAAATATTGTCATATTTGGAATATAAGTGCATGTGAACGTTGTCATTGTTCCTTTAAGTAGCAGCACTTCAAATAACAACATTGACTTGAACACCGGTCTCGGGTGAAATCTGACAGGAAACAAAACTAAGTGGAAGTTCTTCGCCCGAGTCACCACTTTCACCACGGTGTATCCTCTGAGGACCGTGAACATTCAAAGTAAAATTTCATGGTTTTTAATAACACATTGTGTTTTACATATTTTCTTAATGTCTGACTCGTGTAAAGAACTTTAAATCCCCGTGTTGCTGAAAACTGCTAAAACGTACAAACTTTTCTTCCACAGTCCCACAAAGTGCTGTGGGAAACGCTGCCTCGTGTTGTGCACCGTTAAAGATCACAATAAGTCATGTGAGACAACTGTTGAAGAGATTCATCATCATCATCATCATCATCACCACCACCACCACCACCACCACCATCATCATCATCATCATCATCACCACCACCACCACCATCATCATCATCATCATCATCATCATCATCATCACCACCACCACCACCACCATCATCATCATCATCATCACCACCATCATCATCATCATCATCATCATCACCACCACCACCACCACCACCACTGTTGAGGAGAAAACTCAAGTGAACAGACTGAGATCGAGGCGTTTAGCTCAATTCAAGCAATTAAACATTTATTTGTGACAGAAGTATTATGTCCAGCAGTTGAACGAGCCCGGACTCTAACAAGGTGTGTCAAAGTGAAACCTAAAAAGCGCTTAATACACAGATGCGCATGCGGTATCATAGGTCCTCCTTTTGGAGCCTATTGGTTGAATACATAGTAGGAGGCGGGTCTGTTTTTAGCTTTCCAGACAGCCTGGTGGCGCTCTGGGCAGCTTCACCCACACTGGCTCACTTCCGGATCCCGCCTTCTCTGGAACGTCAGTGTGTGTGAAATGTTGTTAACACTTTACGGTGTCAAAAAGGGTGCAGTTCTAAGCTATTTCGAAGTCTCTGTGTGAATAGATAAGAGAGCTCTTTTCCTAACTCTAAGATGGCAGTTTCTGCCCTAATCTGGTGGTTTAAGCAAGCGTTACTTTCAGGGCCACTGTATCTGTTTCTATCGTGCGAACAGGCGACGGAATGCCCTGTTCGGAGTTTTTGACCTACTTACAGTGACCTCACAACTCCGCAATATAAGCTTACAAGTATAGCGCATATTATTTAAGATGGAATGAATATATTTTATTTACAAATCCCCCTTTTCACACCTGCTAGGTGTGAACTTCTTAGACTTGTGTGTCGTCGTCTAACTGGGAGTTTGTCAAGGAACGCAACTCTGGTTCTTCTTCCTGGTCCCATGACCCCTCTGGGTCAGAGGCCGGCTGGTCTCCACCCAACAGTGGATAAGCAACATATGTAATAAGACGGCCTATCAAAGTTCGGAGGCAGGGGATGCAGCAACAGCCACAGGTGATGAGAATAGCTATGAAAACCGCGATGTAAACTGCTATGGCCAGAACGAGTTTGGATCTACATGCTGTCTTATGGACCAATGTTGGGGTACTACGTCTTGTTCGGTTGTGAGTCAGATTCGGGGATGGACAGGGAAAAGGGGCGGGTGAATTGGAAGTCTGATTCGGGAAAGGGGCAGTAGAATTAGAGGGGTGCTGGTGTGTCTGATACTTGGTTTCTAGTCCCCACATCAGTAAGACAACAAATATGCCCATACCCACCCCCACCCCAATCTGAGTTTTCCTCCCACATCCCACCCCTTTCCAGGTGAAGCGCTGCCTATCTAGGTCGGCGGGGTTTGCATAAGGGTCCCCTAGACAGCGTCTAAGTTCCCGATGCATTTTCCAAATCAGTGCGAATTTCTCCCAGTGTTCTGGTTGGTACCGGTGCTGGGACACAGTGTGTCAGGTGGTGCCAAGGGGCGCCTGATTTGCCCTTGACCTGGACCGAGTGTGAAGTAACCTCCTTCACCTCGTACGGCCCAGTCCACCTGGGGTCAGTCCACTTGCGCTTGTGAACCTTGACCCTGACCCAATCACCTACTTGTATCTGCTTTCCAGCTGCCACTGCTTCAGGTACTGCTCGAGTCCTCTCGATCTGTTTGGAGAGAGCTTCAGTAAGAGAAGTTAGGGCACTCATATAGTCAGACATTTCAATCTGCTGTACATCCAAAGGTGGCATATGACCTCCATCTCTGGGTGGACCTGGCATCGACCGGCCAGTCATGATCTCGTGTGGGGAGAGATGTGTTTCTCCCCCTTTTCCGGACCTCATGGCCATAAGGGCCAGAGGCAGGGCTTCAACCCATGTTAATTTGGAGCCCGCGCAAACTTTGGCAATTTTGGCCTTAAGGGTCTGATTCGCTCGTTCCACCAGGCCCTGAGATTGCGGGTGATAGACTGACCCGAATCGGTGTGTGATTCCCAGAAATTGCTCTACCTGTGCGAGCATGGTGTTGCTAAAGTGTGATCCGTTATCGGAGCGGATGCATCTCGGCACTCCGTAACGGGGAATCAGTTCTGTCTGCAGCCACTTTACAACTGTCTGCACGTCTTCTCTCTTGGTGGGAATTGCTTCCACCCATCTTGAAAATCTGTCTACCATTACCAAGATGTACCTCTTTCCCTGCACTCTATTCTCTGGTCCCATATCTGTATAATCTATGCTAACGTCTTGGAAACAGGCTGAGGGCACGGGATAAGATCCCATCGGTGTCTTGAATGGTTTTCTTGAATTGTGATTGCCACAAATTTGACATTCATCGCAGAAGAGGAAAGATATCGCTTCCATGTGTGGATGCCACCATAGTTGTTTTAAATTGTCCAATGTCCGTTTCTTTCCCTCGTGTGTAGGTCCGTGGGCCCCTGGTAGGAGTGCTGCACACAGTTCTGCTGAGGCAACCACTCTGCCGTCGTGGGCTCTCCACAGACCTTTGTCTTTTGAGGCTCCTTTTCGTGTCCATTCGGACCATTCATAAGGTCCTGCTTTCTTTTGATGATCTTTGATGTGTTCGATGGTGAGCTCAGGTGGGCCGGATGTTGGCTTCATAACCATTTGGCGAGGTGTGTAGCCTCCAGTTTTCTTTGCTGCTTTGTCTGCCGCGTCATTGCCGGCGCTGATTCGTGATTTGATTGTGTCATGTCCTTTGCATTTCATGATGGCCACCCCCTTTGGTAGTTGGATTGCTTCTACCAGCCTTCTCATCGCTGCTTCGTGTTTTATGGGGTGGTCATTTGACGTGGTGAAGTTGCGTCTTCGCCATACAGGGCCATCGATGTGGGCCGCTCCATGGGCGTAAGCCGAATCTGTGAAGATATTTACAATTTTGTCCGTGCTCCACTTCAGAGCCTGAATCAGTGCTTCCACTTCTGCTAGTTGTGCTGAAGCGGGTTGTGGCAGTATCCCTGACTCCACTGTTTGGTGATAGCCATCACTCTTCTGTTCCACCACTGCATAGGATGCAATGTTCCCTTCTTCTCCTTTGTAGCAGCAACCATCCGTGTAGAGCCAGGCTTCAGCTGTGAGGTGGGGAGTGTTCTGGAGATCCGATCTCAATTTGTTTTCTTGTACTGCAACTTCCTCGCACACATGTGGTTGTCCATCCGTGAAGTTAGCTGTCATATTTCTTGTGGCTGGCACATAGGTGATGTGTGGCATGGTGCAAGTGTGTTGAATCTTTGTTTTCCTTGCGGCACTGAACGTGAATTCTTTACTCATCAGGAATGCCGCCACGCCATGATGCGTGTGTACTTCCAGTGGATGGCCCATGACAATATGAGAAGTTTTTTCAATTGCTTTTGCCACTGCTGCAACATACCTTGCGCACGTGGATTGACCGTTTTCCACAGCGTCAAGTTTTGATGAATGATACATCAGTACGTCTCTTTCACCCCCCGTTTTCTGGAAGAGTACAGCATTGAGTAGGCTGTGTCTTTCAGAAACATCAAGGTGGAACGGTAGGGAGTAGTCTGGGGACATGAGTGCGGCTGCATGTGCAAGTGCTTGCTTCAAGCGGGTGAAAGCTGTTTCACCCTCTGCTGTCCATGTGAGGTTGGCAGTAAGATTTCTGGGGCCCACTTCCTTCAACATCTCTCTGAGAATGGTGGTGTGGTTGGTGTAGTCTGGGATATGGGCTCGTGAGTAGCCTGTTAAGCCCAGAAATGAGAGGAGAGCGGCCACAGTGAGTGGTTGGGGATGTTGCAAGATGGTGGTCCTGTGCGTGTGTGACAGGCCTTGCCCGTCTGATGAAACATTGCGACCCAAAAACAACACTTGGCGTCTGGCAAACTGCACCTTTGAACGTTTGACCTTGTAGCCCTTTTCGGCTAATAGAGTGAGGAGTCGGACAGTGGAATCAAGGCAGAGAGCTGCTGACGTTGCTGCTAGAAGCAGATCATCAACATATTGAATCAGAACTACGCCTTCTGGGAGGGCGAGGTCAGCAAGATGAAGGCGTAAGTGGTGGTTGAATAGGCCTGGGGAGCACCTGTAGCCCTGGGGTAGGGAGGCATATGTATACTGCTGATCATTAAAGGTGAAGGTGAAGATAGGCTGAGAGTCTTTGTGCAGTGGGACACTGAAGAAAGCGTTGGCCAGATCTACTACTGTGAAGTGGGTGTGTGCAGGGCTCAAATTGCTGAGAGAGAGATGAGGATCTGGAACTGGATGACCTGTTGGAACTGTGATTTCGTTCACGGGGCGGAAATCCTGGACCATTCTCCATCCTTTTCCTCCTGCCTTTGGAACCGGAAGTATGGGAGTGTTGAACTCTGATGAGGTGGGGTAGATGACTCCGGCTTGGAGCAGGCCTTCAATTGTCGGCCAAATGCCTTCCAGTTGTTCTTGTTTCAGGCGATATTGGGGTCTGTACACTGGAAGCTGCTGTGGGTCTGTGAATGTGACTTTGATGGGTTCCGTAGTCAGGCGGCCAACGTCATAGGCCCCTGAGGTCCATAACTTAGCCGGGACCTGAGCCAAACAGGCAGTTGTAGCTGGATGATCTGAACACGATTTGCCATGGTGACGAGGCAAAGGGAGGTGCTCCGGTAATGTGTGTTCAACAGTGTCAGGGGCTGTCCATCTCCACATGGTCTCCTCCTTGGCTTTGAGCAGACCTTCAGTAGTGGTTGGTTCCCAAGTGAGAGTTAGTGCTCTCTTGATCATAGGCCCCAGACTTCTGGCCTCATGACCAAAACCAACCGCCAAAGTGACATGAGGTGATGAGACCGCATCTAGCTGGTACCATGAGCGAAGGAAGGGAGATAGAATGACTCTTGATGCTACTCCTTCCTGGCCACAATAGATGTGTAGACACTGAATGGTAGGTCTAAGGTGAGACATGTTTTCATCCCAGTCTTCTGTGTAGGGGTCGTCGGGATCTGGTGTGACATTTAGAGTGCAATGGACGTGGTCCAGAGGAGTTTTGTACGGGAAAAGCTGAGTGATTTGTGGTTTGAGAATGTTGAACCAATATTGGATGGCAGGGGTCTGGGGGCCATTTTGAAGACAGCGTAGCCAGTACACTTCTTCGTCTGTGGGGACTCTTGTCATAGCTTTTTCCAATGTTTTCACCCTCTCCATCATGTCTCTCATCGCTCGCTCTGTTGAGGTGGAGCGCGTGTCGATGGTGCACCCTTCATCCAGGGCCATCTGGAATGCTCCTGTGAGCAGTCCTCCCTTTACTTGTCTCATCGGTGCTTGTATAAATGGATTATTCGGGGAGTATGGGGGAGGAACCGGAGGAAGTGCTGGATACAGGCCAGTTGAGGGCGGGGGAGGGGCCGAGGCCAGAGATGCCTGGCCCGGTTCCTGTGCAGTCTTTTCTGGACCTACCGGGGCTTGAGTGGTAGGGGTGACGTCAAGGGGGTTGATGTTGAGTGAGGTGATGTCGAGTGACAGATGGGGGCTGGTTTTTTTCTTTTCCGGTTGGCATGTCCACCTGCATCCGATCTGTCATGGCCATTCCTAGTGCCATCATTGCCACTCGCTGTTCCTCTTCTCTGTCTTTGCGGGCTTGCTTCAGTGGGTTAGCGAACCCCCATCGCTTGGTTTGATTTGTCGTTTGATTTGTCTCTGCAGTCTGTGCGTGAGCCACTCGTTTTGTCAAATCGTTGGTGAAAAGCCGGAGGTTGTTGACTGATGGAGGTAGTGGACTGGCCGCCTTCCACCATCCCTCCTCTTGCCATCGTTTCATGCAGTTATCCCAATGGATCTTGTCTCTTTTCCATACAGTCTTTCCTGCTGTGTCTGTGAGTGCCTTCTTCAATTTTGCACGTAGTTCTCCTGAATAGCCTCCAGATGGAGCCACAGCTCCAGCCATATCTTCTTGTGTTTTTTTTTTTTTTTTCAATTTTTCTTCAATTCAATTCAAATGATTTAATTTTTTATTTTTCGAATTTCAAAATGTTTCACATTTCAAATGATTTAATTAAATTTTTTTTCAAATTTCAAATTTCAAATTTCAAACTTTTTGGATGCAGTACTCTCGAATGTCCACCAGTTGGAGCCAACGCTCCTGTCAAATGTTCTTCTTGCAGTTCCTGAAGTGCCACCAGAGGGAGCCAAAGTTCCTGTCAAATTTTCTTCTTGCAGTACCTGAACTGCCAACAGAGGGAGCCAAAGCTCCTGTCAAATGTTCTTCTTGCAGTACCTGAACTGCCACCAGATGGAGCCAAAGCTGTGCTCCTGAAGAGCCACCAGAGGGAGCCAAAGCTTCTGGCAAATTTTCCGGTGCCCTACAACCTTGGACGAGGCTTCAACTGTGCTTGCTACTATCACACTCACACTCCCTACAGCTGCAGCTGATCCTTATCTAAATTCTACTCTATGCTTCACTCCCTATTTCTGTCTGTCTGCCTGCTCTGTTTTCGCTTTAACAAATTTTGCGAGCCCTAACCTACACAACTCCTAATAAATCTGTAATATTTCTAACCCTGTAAGTAAAACTGACACATATATTAGCGCAAATCTGAGCCGCTCTATCTTGTCCTAAGCTGTCTTTATTCTAGCCTCTAATGTTTGTGTTTCTGTGGTGGGTGCAAGGCTTATGTCTCATGCGTGTGCGTTGCTCCACTAACCGTCAATCACTGGCAAGCACACGAACCTCGGAACCACTTCAACTCCAATTCTCAGCTGTCTCTAACACATGTACTGTCTCTACACATGTACGCGTCACACAATCACTCAATCAAACATACCAAATAGAACCCACACACTGCCGGTACTGCAACACGCACAAATCACTTATGGATCTGTTTTTATAGCGTTTGCACGAACCGGTCCCCTAAGGAAGTGGGCGTCTCCCAGAAATCTTTAATCCACACTCAATCTCCCACACACTGCCGTGATTCCACAAATAATCGCACACAGACCTCGTCAGGAAAGATCTATTGACCTTATTGTTTACAGTGTACGCCTTGTGAGAACACGATTCCGAAGAAAGTGGAGATATATTGTGCTACAATTGAATCGATGTCTCCCAGAGTTCATCTATGCTGCACTTAAACCCATACACTGCCACTACAGAAATACTCGTTCATCAAACCAAGTAATGGATCTGTGTTTTTATAGTGAACGCTTTTCACGAAGCTGGTCCCTAAGGAAATGGCATTTTGCAGTCTCCAGACACACACTCTTTTCACATCAGCGTATTTCAACAACAATTTATATATACGTGATCCAAACATCAGCTTGCTATGTCGCATAACTCAACAGTGTGGCCCGTTATTCAGTCTTTTCAGACCGTCATTGGTCAGCGAGCCGAAGCTTTCGCCACGGCTGTGTGACTTTCCGAACAGTTATCAAAACTTACGCGGTGAACACATTGTCAGCCTATGCAACTTCACAACCTTCAGTTTCTGTCAGATCCACACACACACATGTACATTCTATGCTAAAAAGAAAAGAAAAAGACACCCACACTGCGGTCACAATAATCCTGTCACAATGCTACGAAAGTTTATCTATAGCAATTTAGTCAATGCAATTCATACTCACAGCTCAGTACTTCTGGTCAATACAATTTAGTTACTAAAAGCAATCTGCAGATTTCAATTAAATTGGCTCTGCTCACCTTTTATTGCAGCGCTGCTTGACCAGGTTCCCGAGGTGTGAACAGAATGGCTCCGGTCGGCAACCGGCCTCCCAGCCTCTCGGGACAACGCCTTTTTTTTTTTTTCTGTTGACAGAAGAAAAGTCCGTTACTCGATGAAAACTCCTCTTGGATCGTTGTAACCGAACTCTGCTACCATGTTGAGGAGAAAACTCAAGTGAACAGACTGAGATCGAGGCGTTTAGCTCAATTCAAGCAATTAAACATTTATTTGTGACAGAAGTATTATGTCCAGCAGTTGAACGAGCCCGGACTCTAACAAGGTGTGTCAAAGTGAAACCTAAAAAGCGCTTAATACACAGATGCGCATGCGGTGTCATAGGTCCTCCTTTTGGAGCCTATTGGTTGAATACATAGTAGGAGGCGGATCTGTTTTTAGCTTTCCAGACAGCCTGGTGGCACTCTGGGCAGCTTCACCCACACTGGCTCACTTCCGGATCCCGCCTTCTCTGGAACGTCAGTGTGTGTGAAATGTTGTTAACACTTTACGGTGTCAAAAAGGGTGCAGTTCTAAGCTATTTCGAAGTGTCTGTGTGGATAGATAAGAGAGCTCTTTTCCTAACTCTAAGATGGCAGTTTCTGCCCTAATCTGGTGGTTTAAGCAAGCGTTACTTTCAGGGCCACTGTATCTGTTTCTATCGTGCGAACAGGCGACGGAATGCCCTGTTCGGAGTTTTTGACCTACTTACAGTGACCTCACAACTCCGCAATATAAGCTTACAAGTATAGCGCATATTATTTAAGATGGAATGAATATATTTTATTTACACCACCACCATCACCACCATCATCATCATCATCATCATCATCATCACCACCACCACCATCATCATCATCATCATCACCACCACCACCACCATCACCACCATCATCATCACCACAGTTCTTGGTTCATCTTCAGCTGAAGTTCAGCGCAGTGTAAAGCCACTGGTCCACCTCACAGAGAGCAGCGATCAGAACTGAGCAGGCTTCAGATCCCTTTCTTCTCACCGTGTCGATCACGTCTCGTGCTTTATCTGCTCCGTGTTTTGTTCTGGTCGACTGCATTTCAGCGTCAGTAATCACTCTGTGATGAAGAAGTTTATCCAGCAGCTGATCCAGGACAGAGTCAGACACACTGTTGACAAATTGAGTCCGAACTGAGAACAGCTTCTGTTCTGCCGGGACCCTGTCCTGTGCCGGGACCCTGTCCTCTGCCGGGACCGTGTCCTGTGCCGGGACCCTGTCCTCTGCAGGGACCCTGTCCTGTGCCGGGACCCTGCCGGGATTTCTCTGTTGAATTTCCGCTCTTGGACCTGGAAGATAACCAAGAAAATATTATAAAGTTCAAAAGTCTGTGTTGGACTGCTACAGCCAGCTATTTCTCACATTTCTGCTTTGTAAATCACTTCCCGTGTGAAAAAGGATAGAATGTATACACTGTTAGATCCGGGGGTTTTCCTTGGCCCGATACAGGGCTAATTATTGACTCAGCTCTCTATTAAAAGATTGGCAAGCTAGTGTTCTTTCGAGGAACTCGCCTGGCTCTGCTAACTACCGTTACTCCTGACGTCTCCCCTGCTTCCTCCGGTAACCATGCACTCGGCTGAGAGGCCGCCCTAGCCCCGGGCGCACCTACCTGTCACGTCAGTTATGGTAGCTTCCTCTTTTGGATCCGTGCTCTTGGTAAATTGCCAGGTTTGGTTTTAACGGCTTGGATTACATATAAAGCCGTAAGGGATTGTTAAGTGGATAGGTCATTAGGATAACCATTCAGAACTCAGTTGTTAGACATACATAGATTTAACTTTTTACTATCATGAGGAACATTTACTACGTAAGCAAATTAATGCAATTGAGAATTTTACTTTAAATGCAGGTTAGATATTTATTGCAAAATATATTTAGCAAGGGCAAAGCTTCAGCTCACATAAAATAATAATACTACACATGATTTCTTACTTTCAATTCTTTGGTTATACTCATGGTTAGAGGCCGAGACCGCTCGGTTGGAGCTGGCTTTGGGTGCGGTGAAAATTTCTTTTTTGGAGTTGTCAGGGGCGAGGGTCTGGCCAGACCCTCCTCGCTCCTGCCTGCTCGGCAAACGACGTCCGTTCAGCGATCTTTGATCTTGTTAAAGTTGAGCAGGCAGGATAGGTGGTTCTTCGTCTTTCAATCTTTGCTCATGGAAGGGCCGTCTTCCTCTTTCGTCTTTTCTCGTCTTTCTTCCTTCTCACTAGGATTCTTCCTTCTCGGTTGGATTCTTCCTTCTCACTTGGATTCTTCCTTCTCGGTTGGATTCTTCCTTCTCGGTTGGATTCTTCCTTCTCGGTTGGATTCTTCCTTCTCGGTTGGATTCTTCCTTCTCGATTGGATCTTCCTTCTCGGGTGGATCTTCCTTCTCGGTTGGATTCTTCCTTCTCGGTTGGATTCTTCCTTCTCGGTTGGATTCTTCCTTCTCGGTTGGATTCTTCCTTCTCACTTGGATTCTTCCTTCTCACTTGGATTCTTCCTTCTCGGTTGGATTCTTCCTTCTCGGTTGGATTCTGCCTTCTCGGTTGGATTCTGCCTTCTCGGTTGGATTCTTCCTTCTCGGTTGGATTCTTCTTCTCGGTTGGATTCTTCTTCTCGGTTGGATTCTTCCTTCTCGGTTGGATTCTTCCTTCTCGGTTGGATTCTTCCTTCTCGGTTGGATTCTTCCTTCTCGGTTGGATCTTCCTTCTCGGTTGGATTCTTCCTTCTCGGTTGGATCTTCCTTCTCGGTTGGATTCTTCCTTCTCGGTTGGATTCTTCCTTCTCGGTTGGATTCTTCCTTCTCGGTTGGATTCTTCCTTCTCGGTTGGATTCTTCCTTCTCGGTTGGATTCTTCCTTCTCGGTTGGTTTTCGGTCTTGCTTCTCTCGTCTTTCAATCTTTGTTCACAAAGGGCCGTCTTCTTCTTTCTTCTTTCTTGCTTCTCACTTCTTTTCTTCATTATTGAGCAGAGACGAAGTCCACCGCTGCGTCTGTAGAGCGAAGTCCAGGGTCCTCTCAGGTGGCGCACTAGAATGGCTCTTACGACGTTATCATCCTCTCGTCTGTTAGCGTGTCACTTCTTTTATAACACCTTTGGGTTATCTTGTCCCCCCTCCCTTTCTCACTCGGCACCTGATCCATTCCTCATCATAATGTGTGTGTGCTTGTGCTGTGGACATGTGGAAATCACCTTGCCTTCCGTTAGGCCTGATTTTGCAATCCTAACGTCTCTGCATTCTTCTCACTTTTCTTACACACATACATTTCTAACTCAGACTGGTTATCTTAATCACAGTTACAATTGTTATAATCAGTTACAGTTGTTATAATCAGTTACAGTTGTTAATCGCTTTATTCAGCACACGCTTGCTTTTAAAATGATTCGATTTCCTGCTCTCTCTGCGGCAGTTATTTCCACATCTTTTCAGGCCTGCACCCAGCTCACTTCCTCTATTTCAGTACTTTCACTCTCACACAGTCTGCACCCTTACTCAGATACACCTATCATTACTATCATCAGGTTGACATTTGTTAAAATCACTTTATATTTGTTATGTAATACCTGCTTGCTTTAAAATAATTATTCTATTTCATCTTTTAACTCTTAATTTTACGCTTTGTGTCCCTTTAACCTAATTTACAGGCCTACCATGTAGTCCTCATTTAAGGCTGGTCCTGGGAACTCAACTCTTTTTGACAACACATATATATATATATTTACACATATTGTTCCCAGTAGTGTTACATGTAAGTAGTGGTGTAAAGGAACATTGTTGATCCGTAGAAATATACAATCAGGACATCAGCATTTCTGCTTTCTGTCTGCTAACGGCTAACGTACGGAGGCTCCATTCAGTTACATTATGATGCCTTCAGGCTCTGTTCAGGTAGTTATGTGTTCGTGATGTGTTCAAATGTAGTCTGTATTTCCTCATCATTTGAATCGTGTGAAAGGATCAAATTGAAACATGTTGATGGTTTACTCTGGCGGTTGAATAGATTCGAGTCGATCATTGATCTCCGGCCTAAGGTGTTCTGGTACCAGGTACACTTATGAGCCACCTTATGTTGGAACATGGTGTTCGTTATGGCCAAACCGTGGCAAGCACAGAAGTCCAATAACGAGACACCATTCGGGTTCAGATCGGGCAAGCCGTTCCTCCCAATCACCCCCCGCCAGGTTTCTCCGTCATTGCCCACGTGAGCGTTGAAGTCCCCCAGGAGAACTATGGAGTCGGTAGGCGGTGCCCTTTCCAGGACTCATCCCACCGACTCCAAGAAGGCCGGATCCAGAGCCAGTGCTGTGTGTGGAGGTGAGTCCAACTATATCTAGCTGGTATCGCTCCACCTCCTGCACCAGCTCCGGCTCTTTCCCCGCTAGGGAGGTGACGTTCCACGTCCCTAAAGCTAGTCTATACTGCCGGCGATCGGCATGCCCAGGCCTCCGGCCTGACCCGCCGCCCGGTCTGCATTGCACCCGACCCCGATGCTTGTCCCTGCGGGTGGTGGGTCCACAGGGTGGCTGCTCCATGGTGTTTCTTCGGGCTGAGCCCGACCGGGCCCCATGAGCGAAGGCCCGGCCACCAGACGCTCGCCGACGAGCTCCCCTCCTGGGTCTGGCTCCGGAAGGGTGCCCCGGTTTCCCTGGTCCGGGCGAGGAGGCTGAAGTCCATGGGCTGCTTATCATTAGGGTCGTTTTGAACCGCTCTTAGTCGGGGTTCTCCCCTGAGACCGGTTTGCCTTGGGAGACCCTACCAGGGGCTACTGCCCCGGACAACATAGCTCCCAGGATCACTGAGCCACTCAAACTCCTCCACCACGTTAAGGTGGCGATTCGCAGGGACCAATAACCAAACTATAAACTAAGTCTCATAATTAGTGTTCACTCACAATATCAATAACAGTCTGAGTACTATTACACATTCAGAGTGAACGTGAAGGTTTGATATCAGATATCATCACAATACACAAAGTAATCACAGAGCGCTGCTCTTTAAAGTATAACAGTTTATTAAGTTCTAATAACATCAAAGTCAAATAATATCAAACTAACAACAACTACAACACATTTATGAGCGACTATCTAAAATCAACAAACAATCTGTGGTGAGAGTGTGTGTGTGTGTGTGTAAAGGAGGAGAAAGGAAAAGGAAAGGGGGGGGGCACTGAAAGCAGATCCTCCCCGCCTCAGTCAAATATAGAAATGATTACTCTATCACACAGCAATTTCTACTCAGCACTAACGGAACTCGGCGGATTGATCTGATCCCCCACCTGGGCGTGCATTCTGTGTGTTGATGTTTATATTGACGGAACCAGCGCTGCTGCCTGTGATGCTGGGGGCCACGATAATACCTCCACCCTGGGCAGAAACTGTGGCTCCAGCAGCAGGAGTCCTACCAGAGGAGGAGGAGGAGGAAGGTGTCGGAGCGGGGTTTTGTGCAGCTGTTGATCCAGCTGTTGATGAAAGACACAAACAAACAGGGTTATTTCCTGAAGTTCTTTCTAACACCACTCTGTTCGTCCACCTGGTCCTGCGTTCTGCAACTTCTCTGCCTCGTTGTTGAGGTTCATCCTCTTCAGGATTTCAACCGTCACGTCCACAGCCGACTCAAAAGAAATGAAAAGTCTGTGTTGGACTGCTAGAGCCAGCTATTCCTCATATTTCTGCCACGTAAATAACTTCCCGTGTTCTCCTTTAAGAAAAAGAATAGAATGTATACATATATATATATATATATATATATATTTGGGGTGTAACGGTTCACAAAACTCACGGTTGGGTTGGGTACGATACAGTGGAGCCACGGTTCGGTACGTTTCGGTACAGTAGAAAACTATAAATGCAGAGAAATGTACTTGATTTTAAAATATATTTATTCATTACAACTAACATCATAAAGTTATTCTTTGACTTTGAACAATGATGGAACTATACCTGAGTGACCCATCTTCTGCAGTGTCTTCTTAGCAACACATACGCATAAAAAACAAAAACTGCTCCTTAATGTTATGTAGTATTGTTACTTACATCTTGCAAAAGAGATTTTTAATCTCAATGGGACTACCTGGTTAAATAAAGGTTTAAAAAAAAAAAGAATGTTTTTTTTAATTTTTTTTATTCAAACGTATTGTTCGGTTCGTCATGCGTACCGAACCGTGAGCCTCGTACCGAACGGTTCAATACGAATACGCGTATTGTTACACCCCTAATATATACACACATACATATAGTTCCCAGTAGTGTTACATGTAAGTAGTGGTGTAAAGGAACATTTGTCGATCCGTAGAAATATACAATCAGAACATCAGCATTTATGCTTTCTGTTCTCTGATCTCTGGTAATGTTACATGTAAACAACAAATCCATGTTGAAATTGAAATGAGGAGAGCTAGTAGCGTTAGCCGCACCGCTAACGGCTAACGTACGGCGGTTCCATTCAGTTACATTATGATGCCTTCAGGCTCTGTTCAGGTAAAGTTATGATGTGTTCGTGATGTGTTCAAATATAGTCTGTATTTCCTCATCATTTGAATCGTGTGAAATGATAAATTGAAACATGTTGATGTTCACTCTGACTTCAGAGCGGTTGAATAGATTTCTTTGGAGGTGGAGTCTTGTAGACCAGCTGCTATAACAAAACAACAGAAAGGTATCTGCCAACACGGATCATCTATGATCGGTAATCTGCAGCAGATAAATGTGATCAGGGATCTCTAAACGTTATATTTGCTCCTTTCTTCTGTTGTGCTGATCAGATCCGTGACTCCGATCTGAACCGTGAGCTTTATGATCCGTTGCACCCGTACATGTAAGGAAAGGCAAGTTTATTTATTTAAATCATTTCAGCAAGAATTCAAAGCACTTCACATAAAACATCAAAAGCCCAAAATGCAAAAGAGAAATTATAAAAAGACATTTAAATACATTAAAGAGACAAAATAAAAACAAGCTAAAATAGCATAAAACGGGTATAAAATACACTGATTAAAGTTACAGCACAGTGTTTAATAAACAGGAGAGTCTTCAGTCTTCATTTGACAGAAGAGAGTTGCAGCTGTCCTGCATTTTGTTCCAGATATATGGATCATAAAGACTGCAGCCTAAATAAAGAATGATATGAGATGTGGAGCTCCCTGAATGTTCATGAGAGCCGCACACATCTGTTCTACTCTCGTCCATCACTGGGTGTCTGATAGTCTTTACCTTCCAGTAATATACGACACTCCCAGACTGCGTTCCTCTCTTCGTCCTGGACCGACAAAGTCACTGTCTCCATGTTGGGGGTCAGGAAAACTTGAAATGTCGGATGGAAATTCGGTCCATACGTCAAGTCAAATAGTTTACACTGAAAACAAGAACCAGAAGTCACATTGTGTATCTGTTACCTCCCTGATTGTGAATCTACATGCAGCCAAACTTGTATTTGCATAAAATAAATTGAATTGGGAACGATTGAAAATAGGCGCTGGCACTCAGGAAAAGATGCTATGTGGACACAGGCCACTACACACTACTGTGAGGCTGGAGACTCAGTGGAGGGATAACAGTTGGGTGTTTAGCTAACAGCTAACAGAACTACCAGTACTGCTGAGTACCTCTCAATCACTGCTCTGCAGCTCACTGTTACTGTTTTGGACGGTGTGTTTGGCTAACAGCTAACAGCTAACAGCTAACAGCTAACAGCTAAGGGAACTATCACAGACACAAAGTGAAAACAGATGCTGGTGCTCAGGAATAAAACTGAATGTGGACACAGACCCTTAGAAGTGTAGAAAGTGACCTGACTCACCTTAGGCTGGATATGGAATCCCTCAGGTTCACAGTGGACATGGTACCTTTTACCAACGTCCAGCAGACATTCGGAGCAGCTCTCGATGTACTTCGCATGCTGTTGTCTTCTGGCAACCTTCGTTAACGGGACATTATTATTAGTTTAGTTTAAGCTCAGATAGTCAAGGTAATTGTATGTGTAGAGTACATCTAAACATGAGAATTACAGTCAATTAAAAAGATAATTAAGAGGATAAACTGTAAATAAATGAATAAAAGCGTAGAATAAATGTTTCCAGATAAAAACAAACAAATATTACAGCACTGCAAACAAACAGGTCATGTCTTCATGGTGACTATTAAAAGGCTGAAGAAAAGAGATGAGTTATCAAATGTTCATCTTCATTTGAATTCAGAGTTCTGTTTCCCATTTTTATTGAACCAGAACATCATCGTTATTTGACTTTATGGAAGAATAAAAGTTTTTAATTTGTTCTGGTTCATCCCTTTCTTGGCCTCTCTACAGATCCACTGAACTGTGACCAGATGGATTCAAATATCTGTGAAAGTGTGCTGCTGGAAACAGGAGGAATCCCTCAATTGTTGTAAAGTCACTAGTATTTCATCATCATACAAATGAACAAAGCAATCTGAAGATTTACAGTTCAGATAGATTTGATTCTGAGCACAGCACGAGGAGCAAAGTGTGAACCGTCTTTGTGGAAACAGCTGTGGCTTAAAACAAGAGTTTAAGTTGCTGGTGAGCACATATGACAGAGAGCTTTACCTTATCCATGGGGATGTTGTCCTGCAGCAGAAACACATTGAGAATTTGATCCCTGACGAGCGGGGGTCGGAGGAACAGCAGAACTTGGCCCTTTATTGGCAGCCTGTAGTTCAGAAACCTCCTGATATACCAGACGAGGCCAAAAGCGGAGAGGTTAGGGACCTTCACCACCACATGAGTATCCGTAATCTCCAGCGGCTCCAGGATTGTCATTCCATCATCAGTGATGTGGACGACGGACAACAGGCCGTCAAAGACCAACGCTGTGGGAGCAAAGAGCTGTTAAACCTTCATTTATTATTGCTGAAACAGGTTCATCCCAAACTAATTCATTTCTTACCACTCTAGTTCAATTTGTCATTTTTGTCTCTGCCAGGAGAATCATGCGATTGGTCTCATGCGTGCCTGTGATTGAGTGAGTGTGCAGCTCTGTGTCTGTCCACGGCTAATCTCACCTTCTGCTACAGCTGACTGCATAATATTTCAGTTATGGCTGCATTCTCAAGGACCTCTTGTGGTTGCAGTGACTCACACTTCCTCTAAACAACTTTTATTGCCTGTTTCATACTGCCATCGACTGCCTGCTAACCCACCACTCTCAACAAACCCCCGGCCCCTAGTGACACCCCAGCTGAGTGCATCACCGACCCCCCAACGACTACTATGCAGCAAGAGACACAGCGGAGGGATAACAGTCTGCGGTGTGTTTGGCCTAAAGACGAACGGAATGGACGATGAGTTTGGCAGCTAACGAAGCCACCAGTACACACCCTGCTGAGTACCTCTCTGCAGCTGCTCTGTGGATCACTTCTATTGTTTTAGACGGTGTGGTTGGCTAACCGCTAACAGCTAACGCAAGGTTGAGCTGATTTGCTGCTTACATCACTGCTTGTTTTTGAGTTTGCATGAAGTGTGTTAGCCAGTTGACTCTGGAGCCTCCCACTCCACCCCTATCCTTTCACTATCCTTTCACTATCCTTTCACTATCCTTTCACTATCCTTTCACTATCCTTTCACTATCCTTTTTGAATTCATCATTATTTTCCCACATGTGATCTGTCTGGATCTGTGCATTTAGTGTTTCCACCATTATAATGTATTTTTTGCATGTCACCAGATGCAGCTAGTTTTACACATTAATACGACTCTTTGTAGTTTTGGTGATTTATTCCTGAACACTGAAGACAGCCATGTCTTTACCGTCCTTTGTTTCACAGTGTGGGAGGTGGAGCTCACAGACTGCAGCATCCTCAGAGCTCTTGATGTCGAACAGCAGCCCTGCAGCCTTCTTGCCAGCTGATTGGAGGAGGCCCTCATCCCATTGGACAGTCCTGTACAGCAGCTCTGCCTCTTGAGCCATAACAAACACCAGTCCAGTCAAAGAACACTGGAACACACCTGGACCAGGACACCTGAACCTGTAGGACACGGAGAGGACGAATTAATATAAGAAGCATCTATTGGCCTGTTAGTCACATGATCTGTTTCCACTCACAGGTGTCCATGTGCAGCACAGACTGATCGTAGTGTAAAGCGTGATGACACCCAGGGGACAACTCCACTCTTATTTAGGGCGTTTTCAGACCCGTAGTTTGTTTGCTTTGTCGATTCAGAGACTAACTTCGTACAGTGGTTGCATTTGCTCCTCGGTTTGTTTGTGTTCACACAGAGACGTTCAAGACTAATGCCATGTGAGAGAAAGCTGTTCCGTCATTGGTCAGACACATTACCGGGAAGATTCTTCTTGATTATGAGCATCAGCAGCATGTATTACTTGTTGTGAACATACTCGCAAGACAATTGTTCTTGAGATGTTGTTCCCACTTCCCTCCTCCCTGCCCACCTCCTCACCTGCATCTCATTCCCTCATCAAGCTCTCTCTCTATATACCGGCCCAGACCCTTTGTCCTTCTGTCAGTTCCTCATCGTTTCAATGTCGCCTTTTGTGTTCAAAGCCACCTGAACCAGTACCTGAACCGTGAATGAATGCATGCACAGTTTTATTAATCTGATTTTTGTTTTTATATGGATCCTACACAGTTTCATGAATAACGTCCAGGTCCTGTTTTGACTTGCTCCCCACAGACAACAGACCTTCATTTAGAATCACAACTTGATGAACCGTGAAAGAAGCTGGAATAGTGTATTTCATAGGATTACCTGTATGAAGATTCAGCTGTGTGTTCAGGTGAGAATGAGGATGGAGCCTGGAACTAAGAAGGCACAAAGTTAGTTCTTTCAATAGAAATCAAGTAACAAGCCACAGTTCTCTTTCCTCTGTTCCCCTGGTACACAATAATTACATTTACTCAGTAGAGAAACCTCAAGAAATCAACTTCACGCTCTTCAGCTGCTGCTCCCTCACCTCTTTGTCGGGCACATTTGTTTTCACATCCAGTTTGCCGTCGGCGTCACCTTATGGAGAGAAGAAGAGAAAGAGAAACATGAGCAGACAAACTTCTTCAAACAGCTCGAACAGAATAGAAAATACTTTTTGTTACGATGACGCTCATTAAGATCAGATTTTAATGTAGAATAGCTTGAATGGGGACATTCTTTCAATACTCACATTGTTTGTGTTTCTTAGTGATCGACCTGTTATTCAACCTGTCGGGAGGAACACAATCCCAAAAGTTATGATCAAGTTTTAAATAATTGTTGGTTCTTTGAGTTAGCCAGCTTCATGGTCCTAATATGAAGCAACTAATCTGCTTTATGATCAGGTCACATTCATGTTGTGAGCGTGCATTAGAGGAAATAACATCACAGGAAAACAACACCAACTACCTTTATTCACTCTACTGTGAAATCCAACGACTTCTGACAACTTGCTTTGCTTTGTCATCTTTTATTTTATTGTTTGTGGAGAAATGAAAGAAAAGAAACATCAGAGGAACTGCACTCGATGAGCTCAAAGGGAGAAAAAGGAGGGAAACCCTCACTGTGAGTAAACCGCCCTGTGTTTTATTAACAACACTGCTGAACCTGCACGGACTGACTCGGACCCCCTCACTGACCTCAGAGTCTCCAGTCTGCAGTCTGGACTCTCCAGAAGGTCACACAGCAGCTTCACTCCTGAATCCTTCAGGTTGTTGTAACTCAGGTCCAGCTCTCTCAGAGGTGACGGGTTGGACTTCAGAGCTGAGGCCAGAGAAGAGCAGCTGACCTCTGACAACTCGCAGTCCTCCAGTCTGAATGAAGGATAAATGATGTAAGTTTAGAGGACAATGTTCATTCAGTGTCAGGCGTTTAGAACGGAGACGTTTAGAAGATGGAAACTCCAAACACATGAGCTGAATGCAGGTTAAACACTGTGAGGTACAAGAAGTGAATAAGAGCTCATTAATACTAATGACAACGTGCTGCTGCTTCAATAAAGACCAAGTGACTTCACTTGAACTCTGCCAGCTCCATCTCAACTCATGTCAGCCCAACACAGAGATAAAAACACAGAAACTCATTTAAGATTCCACTCAAGAACACAAAGTTAACAAAGACACCAAATGTGTCAGGAGGACATTTTAGGAGAATATGTGAACAAAAGTTATGTATTTTAGGAATAGTGGAGTCATAACATCAAAGCAGCTTCAGTTTAAGCATCAAATAGCTTCATAAAAATGAGGAAAAAGCAAAATACTGAAAACATTTGTTGTGTGATAGAGAGATATTTATTCATTGTGTTTAGTAACTTTGATCATTTACTGAAGAAAACCTGATGGAGAATACAAGATGAAAATCAAGAATATATTATATTTATGTAAAATAAATAATAATATAATTAAATATTTGTTCGTGGTCTAACGATTAATGAACATTGTTTTGCAACTCTTGGTTCATTGAGGCTTTTTTAATAACAAAAAGCTCAACATTGTTGTTTTTATAGAATCTGTGTTTTCCAAAGTTGTGTAATTTTACGATGATAAAAAGTGAATATGGTTCAGAGAATTATGTCGTATATGATCATATGTCATCTGGTATTTTACCTTCGACTGTTGAAACTATCTTGGTCTAGATTGTAGAAGAAGAAAAGCCGATGCGTCCGATGTGTTCTCTAAACGATATGAACAACGAGTTCCATCTTGTTTTCTACTCTCCTTTTTTACCGTGAACACTGCGATGCTTTGTTTGGTAAGTCAAACATAGATTTTATAAATATGGATGATGCACAAAGACTGAGATGGCTGTTTAAAAGTGGAACATATAACTTAGCCAGGTATCTGCAGAAAGTCTGGAAGAAGAGGAAAAAATAGCTCTTTACCAAGTTTATGTTTTTATTTTCTTCTTCATGTTTTGTATTTTCAAGACCAGAAGATGTCTGGAAAAAAGTGGTGTCTTGTAATCCCATGTGGGACGGAGCAAATGTTAGGCAATAAATGAATAAATATGTTTTATTTAAATCTATAGCTCAACGTTTCTCTGCCACAGTTGATGAACTTTTACTACCGCTGAGGCTTTAAGGTCCTTTAAGATCAGTATAATATCAGCTTTATGTCTGCACAGCAGGAAAGAATGTTGGACTGACCTCAGAGTCTCCAGTCTGCAGTCTGGACTCTCCAGAAGGTCACACAGCAGCTTCACTCCTGAATCCTTCAGGTTGTTTGAACTCAGGTCCAGCTCTCTCAGAGGTGACGGGTTGGACTTCAGAGCTGAGACCAGAGAAGAGCAGCTGACCTCTGACAACGTGCAGTCCCTCAGTCTGAATGAAGGATAAATGATGTAAGTTCAGAGGACAATGTTCATTCAGTGTCAGGCGTTTAGAACGGAGACGTTTAGAAGATGGAAACTCCAAACACATGAGCTGAATGCAGGTTAAACACTGTGAGGTACAAGAAGTGAATAAGAGCTCATTAATACTAATGACAACGTGCTGCTGCTTCAATAAAGACCAAGTGACTTCACTTGAACTCTGCCAGCTCCATCTAAACTCATGTCAGCCCAACACACAGAGATAAAAACACAGAAACTCATTTAAGATTCCACTCAAGAACACAAAGTTAACAAAGACACCAAATGTGTCAGGAGGACATTTTAGGAGAATATGTGAACAAAAGTTATGTATTTTAGGAATAGTGGAGTCATAACATCAAAGCAGCTTCAGTTTAAGCATCAAATAGCTTCATAAAAATGAGGAAAAAGCAAAATACTGAAAACATTTGTTGTGTGATAGAGAGAGATATTTATTCATTGTGTTTAGTAACTTTGATCATTTACTGAAGAAAACCTGATGGAGAATACAAGATGAAAATCAAGAATATATTATATTCATGTAAAATAAATAATAATATAAACAAATATTTGTTCGTGGTCTAACGATTTATGAACATTGTTTTGCAACTCTTGGTTTTTTGAGGCTTTTTTAATAACAAAAAGCTCAACATTGTTGTTTTTATAGAATCTGTGTTTTCCAAAGTTGTGTATTTTTACGATGATAAAAAGTGAATATGGTTCAGAGAATTATGTCGTATATGATCATATGTCATCTGGTATTTTACCTTCGACTGTTGAAACTATCTTGGTCTAGATTGTAGAAGAAGAAAAGCCGATGCGTCCGATGTGTTCTCTAAACGATATGAACAACGAGTTCCATCTTGTTTTCTACTCTCCTTTTTTACCGTGAACACTGCGATGCTTTGTTTGGTAAGTCAAACATAGATTTTATAAATATGGATGATGCACAAAGACTGAGATGGCTGTTTAAAAGTGGAACATATAACTTAGCCAGGTATCTGCAGAAAGTCTGGAAGAAGAGGAAAAAATAGCTCTTTACCAAGTTTATGTTTTTATTTTCTTCTTCATGTTTTGTATTTTCAAGACCAGAAGATGTCTGGAAAAAAGTGGTGTCTTGTAATCCCATGTGGGACGGAGCAAATGTTAGGCAATAAATGAATAAATATGTTTTATTTAAATCTATAGCTCAACGTTTCTCTGCCACAGTTCATGAACTTTTACTACCGCTGAGGCTTTAAGGTCCTTTAAGATCAGTATAATATCAGCTTTATGTCTGCACAGGAGGAGAGAATGTTGGACTGACCTCAGAGTCTCCAGTCTGCAGTCTGGACTCTCCAGAAGGTCACACAGCAGCTTCACTCCTGAATCCTTCAGCTTGTTTCCACTCAGGTCCAGCTCTCTCAGAGGTGACGGGTTGGACTTCAGAGCTGAGGCCAGAGAAGAGCAGCTGACCTCTGACAACCCGCAGTCCTCCAGTCTGAATGAAGGATAAATGATGTAAGTTTAGAGGACAATGTTCATTCAGTGTCAGGCGTTTAGAACGGAGACGTTTAGAAGATGGAAACTCCAAACACATGAGCTGAATGCAGGTTAAACACTGTGAGGTACAAGAAGTGAATAAGAGCTCATTAATACTAATGACAACGTGCTGCTGCTTCAATAAAGACCAAGTGACTTCACTTGAACTCTGCCAGCTCCATCTCAACTCATGTCAGCCCAACACAGAGATAAAAACACAGAAACTCATTTAAGATTCCACTCAAGAACACAAAGTTAACAAAGATACCAAATGTGTCAGGAGGACATTTTAGGAGAATATGTGAACAAAAGTTATGTATTTTAGGAATAGTGGAGTCATAACATCAAAGCAGCTTCAGTTTAAGCATCAAATAGCTTCATAAAAATGAGGAAAAAGCAAAATACTGAAAACATTTGTTGTGTGATAGAGATATTTATTCATTGTGTTTAGTAACTTTGATCATTTACTGAAGAAAACCTGATGGAGAATACAAGATGAAAATCAAGAATATATTATATTTATGTAAAATAAATAATAATATAAACAAATATTTGTTCGTGGTCTAACGATTAATGAACATTGTTCTGCAACTCTTGGTTCATTGAGGCTTTTTTTAATAACAAAAAGCTCAACATTGTTGTTTTTATAGAATCTGTGTTTTCCAAAGTTGTGTATTTTTACGATGATAAAAAGTGAATATGGTTCAGAGAATTATGTCGTATATGATCATATGTCATCTGGTATTTTACCTTCGACTGTTGAAACTATCTTGGTCTAGATTGTAGAAGAAGAAAAGCCGATGCGTCCGATGTGTTCTCTAAACGATATGAACAACGAGTTCCATCTTGTTTTCTACTCTCCTTTTTTACCGTGAACACTGCGATGCTTTGTTTGGTAAGTCAAACATAGATTTTATAAATATGGATGATGCACAAAGACTGAGATGGCTGTTTAAAAGTGGAACATATAACTTAGCCAGGTATCTGCAGAAAGTCTGGAAGAAGAGGAAAAAATAGCTCTTTGCCAAGTTTATGTTTTTATTTTCTTCTTCATGTTTTGTATTTTCAAGACCAGAAGATGTCTGGAAAAAAGTGGTGTCTTGTAATCCCATGTGGGACGGAGCAAATGTTAGGCAATAAATGAATAAATATGTTTTATTTAAATCTATAGCTCAACGTTTCTCTGCCACAGTTCATGAACTTTTACTACCGCTGACGCTTTAAGGTCCTTTAAGATCAGTATAATATCAGCTTTATGTCTGCACAGGAGGAGAGAATGTTGGACTGACCTCAGAGTCTCCAGTCTGCAGTCTGGACTCTCCAGAAGGTCACACAGCAGCTTCACTCCTGAATCCTTCAGCTTGTTTCCACTCAGGTCCAGCTCTCTCAGAGGTGACGGGTTGGACTTCAGAGCTGAGGCCAGAGAAGAGCAGCTGAACTCTGACAACTCGCAGCCCCTCAGTCTGAATGAAGGATCAATGATGTAAGTTTAGAGGACAATGTTCATTCAGTGTCAGGCGTTTAGAACGGAGACGTTTAGAAGATGGAAACTCCAAACACATGAGCTGAATGCAGGTTAAACACTGAGGTACAAGAAGTGAATAAGAGCTCATTAATACTAATGACAACGTGCTGCTGCTTCAATAAAGACCAAGTGACTTCACTTGAACTCTGCCAGCTCCATCTAAACTCATGTCAGCCCAACACAGAGATAAAAACACAGAAACTCATTTAAGATTCCACTCAAGAACACAAAGTTAACAAAGACACCAAATGTGTCAGGAGGACATTTTAGGAGAATATGTGAACAAAAGTTATGTATTTTAGGAATAGTGGAGTCATAACATCAAAGCAGCTTCAGTTTAAGCATCAAATAGCTTCATAAAAATGAGGAAAAAGCAAAATACTGAAAACATTTGTTGTGTGATAGAGATATTTATTCATTGTGTTTAGTAACTTTGATCATTTACTGAAGAAAACCTGATGGAGAATACAAGATGAAAATCAAGAATATATTATATTTATGTAAAATAAATAATAATATAAACAAATATTTGTTCGTGGTCTAACGATTTATGAACATTGTTTTGCAACTCTTGGTTCATTGAGGCTTTTTTAATAACAAAAAGCTCAACATTGTTGTTTTTATAGAATCTGTGTTTTCCAAAGTTGTGTATTTTTACGATGATAAAAAGTGAATATGGTTCAGAGAATTATGTCGTATATGATCATATGTCATCTGGTATTTTACCTTCGACTGTTGAAACTATCTTGGTCTAGATTGTAGAAGAAGAAAAGCCGATGCGTCCGATGTGTTCTCTAAACGATATGAACAACGAGTTCCATCTTGTTTTCTACTCTCCTTTTTTACCGTGAACACTGCGATGCTTTGTTTGGTAAGTCAAACATAGATTTTATAAATATGGATGATGCACAAAGACTGAGATGGCTGTTTAAAAGTGGAACATATAACTTAGCCAGGTATCTGCAGAAAGTCTGGAAGAAGAGGAAAAAATAGCTCTTTGCCAAGTTTATGTTTTTATTTTCTTCTTCATGTTTTGTATTTTCAAGACCAGAAGATGTCTGGAAAAAAGTGGTGTCTTGTAATCCCATGTGGGACGGAGCAAATGTTAGGCAATAAATGAATAAATATGTTTTATTTAAATCTATAGCTCAACGTTTCTCTGCCACAGTTCATGAACTTTTACTACCGCTGAGGCTTTAAGGTCCTTTAAGATCAGTATAATATCAGCTTTATGTCTGCACAGGAGGAGAGAATGTTGGACTGACCTCAGAGTCTCCAGTCTGCAGTCTGGACTCTCCAGAAGGTCACACAGCAGCTTCACTCCTGAATCCTTCAGGTTGTTGAGACTCAGGTCCAGCTCTCTCAGAGGTGACGGGTTGGACTTCAGAGCTGAGGCCAGAGAAGAGCAGCTGACCTCTGACAACTCGCAGCCCCTCAGTCTGAATGAAGGATAAATTATGTAAGTTTAGAGGACAATGTTCATTCAGTGTCAGGCGTTTAGAACGGAGACGTTTAGAAGATGGAAACTCCAAACACATGAGCTGAATGCAGGTTAAACACTGTGAGGTACAAGAAGTGAATAAGAGCTCATTAATACTAATGACAACGTGCTGCTGCTTCAATAAAGACCAAGTCACTTCACTTGAACTCTGCCAGCTCCATCTCAACTCATGTCAGCCCAACACAAAGAGATAAAAACACAGAAACTCATTTAAGATTCCACTCAAGAACACAAAGTTAACAAAGACACCAAATGTGTCAGGAGGACATTTTAGGAGAATATGTGAACAAAAGTTATGTATTTTAGGAATAGTGGAGTCATAAAATCAAAGCAGCTTCAGTTTAAGCATCAAATAGCTTCATAAGTGTGTGCCGACTAAAACCTTCTGCACATACAATAACAATAAACCCTGGTTTACTGAACAACTCAGGCAGCTTCGTCGGGCCAAGGAGGAGGCCTACAGAAGTGGGGACAGGCTCCTGTACAACCAGGCCAGAAACACATTGACGAGGGAGATCAGGGTAGCTAAGAGGAGCTACACTGAAAAGCTGAAGAACAAGTTTTCAGCCAACGACCCCTCGTCAGTTTGGAGAGGCCTGGAAGTACTCACTAACTACAGGAGACCATCCCCCCCCACTGAGGCCAACCACCAACTGGCTGACGACCTGAATGCCTTCTCCTGCAGGTTCGATAAGCCTACCCTCACCCCCCCACCCCCCACCTGCCCCATCAAACAACCATCTACACCCCCTGCCTCCTCATCTCTCCCAACCGACCCCCCACCGGCACTGAGGATCTGCGAAGAGGATGTGAGTCGGCTCTTTCACAGACAGAAGATCAGGAAGGCACCAGGCCCAGACGGTGTGTCACCCTCCTGCCTGAAAGTCTGTGCTGACCAGCTGGCCCCCATCTTCACAAAGATCTTCAACCGATCACTGGAGCTGTGTGAAGTCCCCTCCTGCTTCAAACGCTCCACGATCATCCCGGTCCCCAAGAAATCCCCCATCACAGGATTAAATGACTACAGGCCCGTCTCCCTGACGTCTGTGGTCATGAAATCCTTTGAAAAACTGGTGTTGACCCACCTGAAGAACATCACAGGACCCCTGCTGGACCCCCTGCAGTTTGCCTACCGTGCAAACAGGTCGGTGGATGATGCAGTCAACATGGGACTGCATTACATGCTGCAGCACCTCGACTCCCCAGGGACATATGCAAGGGTTCTGTTCGTGGACTTCAGCGCCGCGTTCAACACCATCATCCCAGCAATACTCCAATCCAAACTCTCCCTGCTCACTGTGCCAGCCTCCACCTGTCAGTGGATCACAAACTTCCTGACTGACAGGACGCAGCAGGTGAGGCTGGGAAAAATCACATCCAGCACCCGGACCATCAGCACTGGCGCCCCCCAGGGATGTGTGCTCTCCCCACTGCTCTTCTCCCTCTACACCAACGACTGCACCTCAGAGGACCCAACGGTCAAACTCCTGAAGTTCGCAGACGACACAACGGTCATCGGCCTCATCAGGGACGGTGATGAGTCTGCGTACAGACGGGAGGCTGAACGGCTGGTCCTCTGGTGTGGTCAGAACAACCTGGAGCTGAACAAGCTCAAGACTGTGGAGATGACAGTGGACTTCAGGAGGAGCCCCCCATCACTGCCCCCCCTCACCATACTCAACAACACTGTGTCTGCTGTGGAGACCTTCAAGTTTCTGGGATCCACAATCTCCCGGGACCTGAAGTGGGCTCCCAACATCAACACCATCATGAAAAAGGCCCAGCAGAGGTTGTACTTTCTGCGCCAGCTCAGGAAGTTCAACCTGCCTCAGGAACTGCTGATTATTTTCTACTCAGCCATCATCCAGTCTGTTCTCTGTTCTTCCATCACTGTGTGGTTTGGATCGGCCACCAAACAGGACAGAAACAGACTGCAACGGATTGTTAGGTCTGCGGAGAGGATCATTGGTTCCAGCCTGCCCTCCATCCTGGACTTGTTCACCTCCAGAGTCAGGAAACGTGCAGGAAAGATCACTGCAGACCCCTCACACCCTGGACACAAGCTGTTCCAACTCCTCCCCTCTGGAGGGCGCTACAGGGCTCTGTACGCCAAGACCACCAGACACAGGAACAGCTTCTTTCCACTGGCCGTCACGCTCATGAACAATAAATAGGTTATACTACACTATTGTCTGTAGGTTGATGTTCACATGTATATATATATATATATACACGAATATGTGAACAAAAGTTATGTATTTTAGGAATAGTGGAGTCATAACATCAAAGCAGCTTCAGTTTAAGCATCAAATAGCTTTCTCTGCCACAGTTCATGAACTTTTACTACCGCTGAGGCTTTAAGGTCCTTTAAGATCAGTATAATATCAGCTTTATGTCTGCACAGGAGGAGAGAATGTTGGACTGACCTCAGAGTCTCCAGTCTGCAGTCTGGACTCTCCAGAAGGTCACACAGCAGCTTCACTCCTGAATCCTCCAGGTTGTTGTGACTCAGGTCCAGCTCTCTCAGAGGTGACGGGTTGGACTTCAGAGCTGAGGCCAGAGAAGAGCAGCTGACCTCTGACAACCTGCAGCTACTCAGACTGAATGAAGGATAAATGATGTAGATAAAAATCAGGTCATGGACAACGTGAGTCTGTGGACATTCTCTGCCTCTACGTTTTGTCATTTGGAGCAACAGACACATTTATTTGTGCTCAGAAAAATCCTAAAAATCTATGAACCAAAAATGTGAAACCCACAGACTGAATATAAGAAGTGGACGTAGTCGTCGTGACGTCACCCATTGGTTGGTGGACTGATGTTTTGAAGCCTTGATTTCAGCAATTTGGCCGTCACCATCTTGGATTGCAACCAGTGAACAGGAAGTGACCATATTTGGACTGAGGAGGAGTGACGTAGAGACGCCGTATACGTCTCTGGTAGAGAGCTGTCAATCAGCGTGTAGCCCCGCCCTAAAGCATCCCCTGCTTTATGGTCTGTGTGACTCTAAATGGACCATAATGTACTAAATGAACATCATGCTGTAGTGAAGAAGACTTGAAACTAGAGATTGAAACCATAAACTCATGTTTACAATGTTTACTGAGGTAATAAATCAAGAGAGAAGTAGAGTCATTTTCTCATAGACTTCTATACAACCAGAGGAGTCGCCCCCTGGTGGACACTAGAGAGAATGCAGCTTTAAGACACTTCAGCTTTGGCTTCACTTTTAGGAACTGGAGGTTGGTGCTTGGGGAAACCTCAGTCAAGGATTTGTATATATACAAAAACGAGACCATGTACAGTCAGTGAACTCACCTCAGTGTCTCCAGTCTACAGTGTGGACTCTCCAGTGCAGCACACAGCAGCTCCACTCCTGAATCCTGCAGGTCGTTGAGACTCAGGTCCAGCTCTCTCAGATGGGACGGGTTGGACTTCAGAGCTGAGGCAATGACTTCACAGTGAGTCTCCGAAAGTTCACAGTCACAAAGTCTGTCATGGCACAAATATTTGTTATAACGATGAAAGAGGACGCTTCATATTTACTTCATGCATTTGATGACAAAAGAAGTTCTCGTATTCGATTTGAAATATTACGAATATATTATATACTAATATTAACTAATGGAGGAAAAAAGTTGTCTGTTGTCACCAAGAGCTCTACATTACCTGAAAGCAGACAGAAATGTGTATAAATGTATGTGTATAATCCACAGACTATAGCTGCTGCTATGATGTTAGCATAGCTTAGCACGAATCAAACTGAACTTCATTCAGATAACAAGCATTTAAAAAGTTGTTTTCCTGTCGTACTGCTGCCAGACCTAACAAGGCATGAATTCAGACTTTTTACAAATCAACATCATTATGTTGTTATTTCAGCATCGATGTTATCTGGTTATTGCAATTGATTTACAGCAAAATCTGAATATTTTGGGTTCATACACTCGTAAACCAGGCAACATGTCAGTATAAGTCATCACACCCAACTTTTCACACATTCCAAATCCAAAATATATTCTAGATTCCATTTGATAAAAAGTTCTTGATTTCACAAAATATTTGATGTAACCCAAATACTAAAGTGTCATCATTTCTTAACTATGAAGGTCCATATTTGGGTACAGGTGTGACATTTAAGCCTGCAGTTTAAACAATGTAGGTGATGAAGCACACAGTACTCAAACTTGTTTTACCATTGCTTCACGTATGCAGTAACAATGTTCACTTACACAAAGACAAATACACTAAAACGCACAAAACAAAACAGATGCTGCTGAAAAAAGTATTACCGGTAGTTAAAAACAATTAATAGTGACTAACCTTTAAAACATGCACCATGCACTATTTTATTTTATTTCTATTCAGACTACATAGTGTACAAACACAGAGCTTCTTTCAGAGGGGCAACGATTCATTCTCATGAACAGACATCAGCCAGGTTGTAGAGCAGGGTGTCAAACTCATCTCCACTCTGGGCCACATCAGCATCACGGTCCCTCAAAGGGCCGGTTGTAACTGTAAGACTGTATAACTAACTTCCCCTAACATATTGTTAAATAACTCCCTCTGCATTTGATTATTGTTTATTCAAGTGTAAAAATATTGTACATGCAGTTATATAAATGAAAAATGATATTTAAACACATTTCTGTTGTTATAACAAATCATTTTAATTGAGGGTTAAGAAACCCACATGACTCTATCAAAGATCAAACTATTAAAGAAAATAAAGACAAATATCAAACACAAGTTATTACATTAACTTTGTTCAAAGCTGTTTGTGTCACCTCTCTGCATCACTAATGTTCCTCCCTGTCGTCGTCCTGTGCATGGCAGCTTCATCCAAGAGCTCCTCACTGAGAGTCAGGTCTGATAAACATGGATAGATGATGTATCCGTGTTGTCTGTGCTTTCATCAACAGTTCATTAAAAACACAAGTACCTGCTCGTCTCTTAGCTGCTGTGTTGTTAGATTGCTGCTAGTTCATGAACTCGGTCTGCGATGGTGTTTCTTCACAAACTGACGTTTGTAAAAGTCTGTATCTGGTCGGAGCTCTGCTCACATACCTTCAGCATGCACTGGGCTGTAGCTTGTGTAAATATATTCTGCTGTGATTGCAGTCTGCCTTTTAATTCTTGGACAATTTGATGTTTTTCTTGGAGGCTAAATTTAGCTCCGTGTTTGGTGTCAAAGTGCCGACGTGAATTGTATCCTTCATCACCGACACGCCTCATAACACAGAAGACAGACCCGTTGTTCTCCTTGAAGCACAAACATGTATTCGCTTTCCCATCTTTCATTACATTTTCTTCCCTCTGCATCAATTTTTCTCTTCGTGGACATTTTGGGATTATTTGTCGATCTTTTCCAATCGTTGGAAAACCTCTTTTTTTGGGCTGTTGCCTCTCCTGTCCACCTGTTGTGATCGTTTTAATGTCGGTACACAGACAACATGCTATCTCATCATTTCAACTTTCTATCTCATAATTTCAACTTTCTATCTCATAATTTCAACCATGGGGATATTTTTATTTTCAAGTCTAATTTTTAATTATTTTTCCAAAAAAAAGAAGAAGAAATATATATATATATATTTTTGCTGGCGGATTCGCGGGCCACATAAAATGACGTGGCGGGCGTGAGTTTGACACGTGTGTTGTAGATGAACCCAGTATCTACACTGAATACGTTCACCGAGCACCGCCGGATGATGTTATGAACACTGCGTTTGGTTTCCCGCCGTATCTGGGACAAGGGGTCTAGATCAGCACTGACTAAATATCTTGTAAAAAAGCTTAGTAATAGTGTCATAGATTTATTTTTGGTTCAGAGGGTATGATTTAAAAATGGTGTCATATTTAATCTCATTATTACGTGCCCAAGATCTTCCTCAGTGCCAGTTTTTTGGTTCATTTTGTAAAAAAGAAGTAAACAAGTGAAAATGAAACACCTTTACATTTTGTATTATCTTGTCATTTGCAATCGCCTTCATCTTTTTAAGTGTTGATTTTAAAAATAAACGTTATTTTTCAGTAAAACACATTGGTGTGATAGTTTGTATCTTTGAAGATTTAAACTACTTATCTAAACTGATTTATTAAGTTAATCACATCTGGACTTACACAGCTTTCTTGCAGTTCCTCACAGCTGGAATGAGTCTCCGTCGCCCCTCTTGTGAGGTGTTGTACTTCTGCAGGTCCAACTCATCCAGAACCTCCTCTGACATCTGCAGCATGTAGGCCAGAGCTGAGCAGTGGATCTCTGAGAGTCTCTCCTCCGATCGGTTCTCCGACTTCAGGAACTCTTGGATCTCCTGATGCACCGAGTGGTCGCTCATCTCCGTCAGACAGTGGAAGATGTTGATGCTTCTGTCAGGAGAGATCTTAGAACTGTTCATCTTCTTCAGGTTGTTGATGGCTCTCTGGATGATTTCTGGACTGTTGTCTGTCTGACCCAGCAGGCCTCCTAAGAGTCTCTGGTTGGACTCCAGAGAGAGGCCATGAAGGAAGCGGACAAACAGGTCCAGGTGACCATTTTTACTTTTGAGGGATTTCTCCATGGCTCTCCTCAGGAAGACATCCAGGGTTGGGTAATCATCAAGAGATGAATCAGTGTCACCATGAAGACTGTCATCGTCACTGTCATAGGCATAGTCATCTTCATCCTCATCCTCCTCATTATGCAGGAATGAAAAGAAGTCCTCCAGTACCTCTGTCTTCCTGTTTGTGAAACAGTGGAACATGTAGACTGCAGCCAGAAACTCTTGAATACTCAGATGAACAAAGCAGTAGACAGTTTCCCCGAAGATCACACTCTCTCTTTTGAAGATCTCTGTACAAACTCCTGAGAACACCGAGGCCTCCGTGACATCAAGACCAACCTGCTCCAGGTCTTCTTGGTAGAACATGATGTTTCCTTTCTCCAGATGTTCAAACGCCAGCCTCCCCTGCTTCAGAAGAACTTCCCTGTCAGCCTCCGTCAGCTCCTGAGGACTCGTCTCTTGTCCCTCGCGGTACTTCTGCTTCTTCCTCTTTGTCTGGACCAGCAGGAAGTGTGAGTACATGTCAGTCAGGGTCTTGGGCAGCTCTCCTCTCTGGTCTGTAGTCCACATGTGGTCCAGAACTGTAGCAGTGATCCAGCAGAAGACAGGGATTAGACACATGATGTGGAGGCTCCTGGATGTCTTGATGTGTGAGATGATCCTGCTGGACAGCTCTTCATCACTGAACCTCCTCCTGAAGTACTCGTCCTTCTGGGGGTCGGTGAAGCCTCGTACTTCTGTTACCCTGTCAACACGTCTAGGAGGGATCTGATTGGCTGCTGCAGGTCTGGAAGTTATCCAGACGAGAGCCGAGGGAAGCAGATTCCCCTCGATGAGGTTCTTCAGCAGCACGTTGACCGATGCCTTCTGTGTGACATCAGACACGACCTCATTGTTGATGAGATCCAATGAAAGTCTGGTTTCATCCAGACCATCAAAGATGAACAGAACTTTACAGACAGAGAGCTCCTCTGCTGTGATCTTCTGTAATGTTGGATGGAAAACATGGAGCAGATTGAGAAGACTGTACTGCTCATCTTTGATCAAGTTCAGCTCCCTGAACGAAAGCAGAACCACCAGACTGACATCTTGGTTCTCCAAACCCTCGGCCCAGTCCAGAGTGAACTTCTGCACCAAGAAGGTTTTTCCAACGCCGGCGACGCCGTTCATCAGAACGACTCTGATGGGTCTCTGTTGGTCTGGTGAGGCTTTAAAGATGTCGTGGCACTTGATCGGAGTGTCATGGAGGATCTTCTTCTTGGAAGCTAATTCAAGCTGCCTCACCTCATGTTGGGTGTTCACCTCTTCACTCTGTCCCTCTGTGATGTAGAGCTCAGTGTAGATCCTGTTAAGGTGGGTTTCACTTCCTGTTTTATCAGTTCCTTCAGTCACATGTTCACATCTCCTCCTTAGACTGATCTTGTGTTCATCTAACACCTCCTGTAGACCGCCAACTCCTGAATGACAAGGAGAAATGTGAGACAATCAAATGCTCGGACAGAAAATCAGGTATCTGTGGCTGTCTGTTAAATGGCCTCTCTATCTATCTACCTACCTGTCTATTTACCTATCTACCTACCTGTCTGCCTGTCCACCTACATACTAGGGGTGGGAAGCACCAGAGATCCCGCGATACGATATTATCACGATACTGCGATATTCTGAGACTGTTCATCTCACTTATCACGATACTTGGGTCACGATAAGATATTATCACGAGATTGCGATTTATTACTTTTTTCAACTTCAAATGATGTCCCCAAAGGAAAACTGTGTCAACATGTTTTATCTAATAAGATAAAGTTTCCAGTCTGTTCATCTCACTTCAATCATTTTCATTGCAGCAAAATAAGATTGTCAAGCAGACAGACTGACCAACAATGTCATAAATGTTGCATGAACCTGAGAAACTGAACTGTTTGTATTACTACATAGTCCAACTTAACTAAATGCAAACGTGTGGACTCAGTATATGAACTATAACTTGTATACGTAGGATATTAGAGTTATATAACTCAGTATAACTTGCGATGCGTGGACGTCGAGGGCAGAGAGACAGTTATGCGCTGAACTCTCCCCATGAGCCGGCTGCTGTTGGCAGGTTTAACCCCGTTGTGAGGCCACATGTCTCTTTGTTTTGACCAACTTCCTACCAATCACGCTGACCCGGGACCTTTGCTGACCTCACCAGAAAATAACTCAGCACCATCTAGTGGACTGAAAAAGCAATTGATTTGATTTTTCTAAAAAAAAAAAAATTAAGTTTAGTTTATATAATAAAAGATCGATACTTGGCGTCCGTGCATCGATACAATATCGCCATGCAAAATATCGCGATACTATGCTGTATCGATTTTTCCCCCCACCCCTACCTACATACGTACCTGTCTACCTGCCTACCTACCCGTTTACCTACCTTCCAGTCTACTTACCTGACAGTCTACCTGTCGATCTAACTACCTGACTACCTACCTGCCTGTTTATGTACCTACCTGTCTACCTGTCTGCATGTCCGTTCACACAACACTACCTTCATACGTACCTGTCTATCAACCTACCTACCTCGCAGTCTCAAAGTTCAAAGTCTACCAACAAAGTCTACCTGTCTACCTGCCAGTCTACCTGTCTTCCTGCCTGTCCCTCAGGTATGTAAACTCGTGGTGTCTTGTAATCCCATGTGGGCCATAAATAAAACTAATGAATGAATAAATAAAAATGGCTGAAGTCACATCTATGAATCATTTCTTGGTGTCTCCATGCAGCAGAGAGACATCTTACTTTGCACAGTGCTGGTCCCAATGGCTGTCTGCAGTCTAGATCTTTCTCCACACTGGGGACAGGAGGAGTCCCCCGATGAAGCAGACTGGTCCCAGTACGAGGTGATGCACTGTCTGCAGAACCAGTGTCCACAGCTGGTAGAGACTGGATCCTTCAGGACGTCCCGACACAAAGCACAGTGGGACGGCTGCTCCTCCTCGGGGTCATGAGCCTTCTTCCTGTCTCAGTGGAGACCAACACATTCTTTATAACACATTTTATATTCATCATGAGGTGTTTGAAGTCACTTCAGAATACAATTTTAGTATTTGTTAAAATGTTTAAAATATGAATCATTGCCCAAATATGCGAGACAATATCTTAAATAAATAGAACAAAATCAAATCACAGACCTCTACCGTGTAACTACATAAAGGTTTATTACCGTTGTGGAAGCATCGTCTGTGGTCACTTCTGTGAGCAGTCTCTGCTGTAAAGCTGACAAAAGCTCTCCAGATTTGCTGACATCATCAAACCGTTTGCCACTAAAGTTCTGATGACGGGTTGTTATGACACGTCGCCCGTGGGTGCAAAGTAAAATGGCCGCCAGAGACCGTGTTTTCTGCTGCTGAACTTTATGGGAGATTTCTGGCGAAACTTTTAAACTCCGTTGACGAGAGAGAATTTCTGTAAACAGATAAGAAGAAATACAAAAGGAGCATTAAAGAAGTGTTACTGGACACTGGTGTTGATCAGATAATGTCTTTAAATGTCTCTCTCTGTTTCTGTACATCATCAACACATAAAGGAACACTTCATCCTTCAGTTTATCACAAACATTCATCATCAACATATAAAGGAACACTTCATCCTTCAGTTTATCACAAACATTCAACATCAACACATAAAGGAACACTTCATCCTTCAGTTTATCACAAACATTCATCATCAACACATAAAGGAACACTTCATCCTTCAGTTTATCACAAACATTCATCATCAACACATAAAGAAACACTTCATCCTTCAGTTTATCACAAACATTCATCATCAACACATAAAGGAACACTTCATCCTTCAGTTTATCACAAACATTCAACATCAACACATAAAGGAACACTTCATCCATCAGTTTATCACAAACATTCATCATCAACACATAAAGGAACACTTCCTCCTTCAGTTTATCACAGACATTCATCATCAACACATAAATGAACACTTCATCCTTCAGTTTATCACAGACATTCATCATCAACACATAAATGAACACTTCATCCTTCAGTTTATCACAGACATTCATCATCAACACATAAAGGAACACTTCCTCCTTCAGTTTATCACAGACATTCATCATCAACACATAAATGAACACTTCATCCTTCAGTTTATCACAGACATTCATCATCAACACATAAAGGAACACTTCATCCATCAGTTCATCAAAAACATTCAACATCAACACATAAAGAAACACCTCCAGTACCTCCGCGGCCCGCAAAATTTTTGGTTGATTAGACAATTTACATTTTTTTTTTTCCCCAAACATGACTGTGTCCATTATTGTAATAGTTCAGTATTGAATGCAAGATTACAGGTATGTTAATGCATGGCAGTGGCACTAATCGGCCATCACTCATTTTAGTTTCCACATTTATGTTTAAATTGAAAACATCAATCTGAATAGCTTGTATGCATGATGATCATGCAATTGACAGACAATGTTGATATTGGCATTGGTATCAGCTGACAAGGTATGTTTATAAATGGCAGTGGCACCGGCACCATACTCACTGTACAAATCGGCTCAATAGCGCCCCCTACAAAATTTCGACGAAGCAGCCCTCGCTGTACGTTTCACATAGATTTACAAAATTTGGTAGGCACATGTATCACATATGGACTTAAAATAAAGTCTCTTGGGACCATGCTCTAAACCCAACCGGAAGTCAGCCATTTTTAATTTGTTATGAATTTTTTGTGTCGTTTTTGTCATTTCCAGGCGCTGTACTTTAACGAACTCCGACTAGGGAAATAATCAAATCAACTTCAAATTTGGTCAATAAAATCTAAAGACCTTTGTGATGAAAAGTTACTCAAAGCTTGTTGTTTCGTGAAAAGCTGTTGCCGTGGCCACGCATTCTTCGCCATGAAAAATTAAGGTGTTTTTGAGGGGCTAAAAATGCTCAAAACATAACCAGAATTGTCAAACACATTCAAAATCCTGAATGTAGTTATCTAATGTGATTTTAATGCTTCAAAGTGTCAAGTCGGCTCAATAGCGCCCCCTACAATATTTTGACGATGCAGCCCTCGCAGTACGTTTCACCTAGATGTATAACATTTGGTAAGCAGATGTATCACATGTAGACTTAAAAAAAAGTCTTAGGGGTCTAAGCTCTAAACCCAACCGGAAGCCAGCCATTTTGAATTTTGGATGAATTTGTCGTGTCTTTTTTTTTCCATTTCCAGGTGCTGTACTATGAATTAATCCGATCAGCTTAGAATTTGGTCAGAACAATCTAAAGACCTTAGCGATTAAAAGTTACGAAAAGCTTTAGGTTTCATCGAACGACGTGGATATGGTGTGATGGCCATTTTACATGGTTCGCCATCATCCATCAAGCTGTTGTAACTCAACTGTACTTTGTCAAAACTGTCCCAAACTTGACATGCTTGATTACGGTCATGATTTTAGGACTTCTGCATGCCAATATTAACTCATTGTCATAGCGCCACCTACTGATAAGCACGGACGTAAGCAGGATTCTATAATTACAGCGGCCCAAACACTGAACTTATTGAAAGGGTTTGTGGGCACACCATGAGAAAAAGACTTCTCTGATCTAAATATGTGCAAACTGAGATGTTTGGAGAGCAAAAGTTAGATAACAGTGGATTTTCAAACCATGTCAGTGGGCATTAGTATAAATGATCTGTCCAGAGCTTCTTCATGACAATCAGGTTAAACGTTACAATGAATGCTTCACACTACAGTCTAAAGTTACAGAAGAACTTAAAATGAAAACAGTGTTAAATTAAAGTGTTCAAGTAACAGCAAATGGCACTACATGTACACTTCATGTAAGTCCAAATACAATCAGCAGGACACTGCAGGGAGTTGAACCCCATCCCAGTAAACTGACAGTCTGTTATGTTACAAACACTGAAGCACATTCACACACAATCATTTTCTAAATGATCTTTAAAGGCTTACATTTATGACTGTATCGGAGGTACACTCAAAACATTTGAGGCTTAAGACCTGGCAACATGATCTTGCTACGCTGCTGGTCTACGCAGGAAATATCTCACTCGTGCACGCAGAGTGTGATGGTCACAGAAATTCATGGCCGCGTCACCCAGAGTCCTGCCAGTACCAGGAAATACCTTTTAACTCGTGCATGCAGTGTATGACGGTCACAGAAATGCATGGCCAGAGTCCTGCCAGTACCCTCGACATGCGTGAAGTTGCAAGGGCCTGGTCAATGCTGCTCGCAGCTTTAATTTCATCTGATATTTGATGTTGATGGTAAATTTGCATTAGTTGTATACATCATGTATTTACTTGTTAACATTCCTACATGGAAGCGTGAGCATGTCTTCATGATCACGAGGCAATAAATAATGGCAATTGAAAGATAAAAAGACGTTTGGTTCGTTCTTATTAAACATTAAACATAATTTAACTACCTCATTGACTTATTTCTTACACTTAAATCCTGAATTGAATAGTTAAACAGAAGAGGTCAAAGGGCCAAGATGAGATTATTTATTTATATTCATTAATGTATTTCATTTTAATGTTACTCTGGTATGTGCTTGCATCATAGACTATGAATTTATTGTAACTGTCATTCTATTGCCTTGACTTTTATTTTGAAATATTCTTACTTCCGGGTTACCCGTCGTGCTTTGCATCTCTTTTTAAAGGCAAAAACAAAAAAGGGATTTTCAAAAAACAAAATCGGCTCGTTATTTGACTTTAAAATATTTATAATAATAATAATATAATATTATTTGGTTCTCTGTTATTGTGTTATTTCTGTATTTTTGTTTTTTTGATTAAACGGTAGAACTATTAAAACGCACACGGACCCAAACTATATGAACTAAAGAGCATTAATATGAGTTTTGAGAGACCTCACCCAAGATGCATATTCATCAATCCTACAGGCTCAATAATACAGATCCTGCAGCTTTGTGACGAAGCGTCTCATTCAAGTGTGTGGGGATGTTTTACTTTAACTTATTCAGCCAAATGAATACAGACCCTTGAATGTAAGACTTTACTCACATAGATGAAGATTTATTTCTTCATAAAAGGCTCCATGAACACGTCATTTGACGTGTGTGTTTGTGTGTGTTAAAGATTGTGCGTGTTTAATGCATTCATTACCAGACCAGCATGGAGGGATCGCGGTGACGTGTCCGTCTTTCTCCCGATAGGACGGATCGATACTCGGACACACTGAGGCAGCGATGGACAGCTCTGCGGCTTCAGAGGAGGAAGTGGAAGAGCAGCAGGAGACGTCACAGGAGGACCAGTCGAGTCCCAACAAGAGCAGCTCCAAGACATCTGGTAGAGTCAAGGAGAGGGTTCACTTCCTCTGTTGCTCCTTCAGTCACAGACTACAAAACACCAGACGATGACGAACCTTTGACCCGCTCGCTCGCTCGCACACGCACACGCACACACCTACACACACACACACATTCCGTTCATGCAGGGTGCGGTCACCTGTTGACGCATTCAGTTTATTGAAGAGCAGGGTCCTCACCTGTGAATAAAGTGGGCGTGTATTATGTCTTTGTGTTTTAATGTCACAACGAGTCAACACTCATTGGTTCATAAGACAACAGAGAAACAGCTGCAGTGGACAAACATTTCATTCAGTTCAACTTATTTCACCGCTCGGTCTTCAACACAACGTTCAGTTTTTCACAGTTATCAGCCAAAATAAATCAGCATGAATGGAGGTTATGTTATTAAAGAGTACGTCTCGTGTGTCCTACAGTAAAACAAAAGGTGCACCTTCTCCTCAATTCACTCAGTTGATTGACGCCTTTCTAGACTTCTGATCATTCAAAGCGCTGTACACTACACGTCAAAACCACACACACACACACACACACACACACTCGCTGACAGCAGAGGCGGTCATACAAGAAGCAACCTGAGGTTCAGTCTCTCACCCACACTTGGACATGTGGACTGGAGCAGAACCGAATTAAACGTCTGAACCCCAAAACACTCCAGCAGGATTGAAAATGTTCAAACAATCACCCAAACTGCACCGTTATCACAGCCAGAAGCTGTCAAAACAGTCAGTGATGTCCGATTGTCATCTTTCCAACGGTCCTTGAACACATCATGTGTGCAACAAGAAGGAACACGAAGAAACAAGAAACACGAAGGAACAAGAAGGAACACGAAGGAACAAGAAGAAACAAGAAGGAACAAGAAGAAACAAGAAGAAACAAGAAGAAACACGAAGGAACACGAAGGAACACGAAGGAACAAGAAGAAACAAGAAGAAACAAGAAGGAACACGAAGAAACAAGAAGAAACACGAAGGAACACGAAGGAACACGAAGAAACAAGAAGAAACACGAAGGAACAAGAAGAAACAAGAAGAAACACGAAGGAACACGAAGAAACACGAAGAAACACGAAGAAACACGAAGGAACACGAAGGAACACGAAGGAACACGAAGAAACAAGAAGAAACACGAAGAAACACGAAGGAACACGAAGGAACACGAAGAAACAAGAAGAAACACGAAGGAACACGAAGAAACAAGACGAAACACGAAGAAACAAGAAGAAACACGAAGAAACACGAAGGAACACGAAGAAACAAGAAGGAACAAGAAGAAACACGAAGGAACAAGAAGAAACAAGAAGAAACAAGAAGAAACACGAAGGAACACGAAGAAACAAGAAGGAACACGAAGGAACAAGAAGGAACAAGAAGAAACACGAAGGAACAAGAAGAAACAAGAAGAAACAAGAAGAAACACGAAGAAACACGAAGGAACAAGAAGAAACAAGAAGAAACAAGAAGGAACACGAAGGAACAAGAAGAAACACGAAGGAACAAGAAGAAACACGAAGGAACAAGAAGAAACAAGAAGAAACACGAAGAAACACGAAGGAACACGAAGGAACACGAAGGAACACGAAGAAACAAGAAGGAACACGAAGGAACAAGAAGAAACAAGAAGAAACACGAAGGAACACGAAGAAACACGAAGAAACACGAAGAAACACGAAGAAACAAGAAGAAACAAGAAGAAACAAGAAGGAACACGAAGGAACACGAAGGAACACGAAGAAACACGAAGGAACAAGAAGAAACAAGAAGAAACACGAAGGAACACGAAGAAACAAGAAGAAACACGAAGGAACAAGAAGAAACAAGACGAAACAAGAAGAAACACGAAGAAACACGAAGGAACACGAAGGAACACGAAGGAACAAGAAGAAACACGAAGGAACAAGAAGAAACACGAAGAAACAAGAAGAAACACGAAGAAACAAGAAGAAACAAGAAGAAACACGAAGGAACAAGAAGAAACAAGAAGAAACACGAAGGAACAAGAAGAAACAAGAAGAAACAAGAAGAAACACGAAGAAACACGAAGAAACACGAAGGAACACGAAGGAACACGAAGGAACACGAAGAAACAAGAAGAAACAAGAAGAAACACGAAGGAACACGAAGGAACAAGAAGAAACACGAAGGAACAAGAAGAAACAAGACGAAACAAGAAGAAACACGAAGAAACACGAAGGAACACGAAGGAACAAGAAGGAACAAGAAGAAACACGAAGGAACAAGAAGAAACAAGAAGAAACAAGAAGAAACACGAAGAAACAAGAAGAAACAAGAAGAAACACGAAGGAACAAGAAGAAACAAGAAGAAACACGAAGGAACAAGAAGAAACAAGAAGAAACAAGAAGAAACACGAAGAAACACGAAGAAACACGAAGGAACACGAAGGAACACGAAGAAACAAGAAGAAACACGAAGAAACACGAAGGAACACGAAGGAACAAGAAGAAACACGAAGGAACAAGAAGAAACAAGAAGAAACACGAAGGAACACGAAGAAACAAGAAGAAACACGAAGGAACAAGAAGAAACAAGAAGGAACACGAAGGAACACGAAGAAACACGAAGAAACAAGAAGAAACACGAAGGAACAAGAAGAAACAAGAAGAAACACGAAGGAACACGAAGGAACACGAAGAAACAAGAAGAAACACGAAGGAACAAGAAGAAACAAGAAGAAACACGAAGGAACACGAAGGAACAAGAAGAAACACGAAGGAACAAGAAGAAACAAGAAGAAACACGAAGAAACAAGAAGAAACAAGAAGAAACACGAAGGAACAAGAAGAAACAAGAAGGAACACGAAGGAACACGAAGAAACACGAAGAAACAAGAAGAAACAAGAAGAAACAAGAAGAAACACGAAGGAACACGAAGGAACACGAAGAAACAAGAAGAAACACGAAGGAACACGAAGGAACACGAAGAAACAAGAAGAAACACGAAGGAACAAGAAGAAACAAGACGAAACAAGAAGAAACACGAAGAAACACGAAGGAACACGAAGAAACAAGAAGGAACAAGAAGAAACACGAAGGAACAAGAAGGAACAAGAAGAAACAAGAAGAAACAAGAAGAAACACGAAGGAACACGAAGAAACAAGAAGAAACAAGAAGAAACACGAAGGAACAAGAAGAAACACGAAGAAACACGAAGGAACAAGAAGAAACAAGAAGAAACAAGAAGAAACACGAAGAAACACGAAGGAACACGAAGGAACAAGAAGAAACAAGAAGAAACAAGAAGAAACACGAAGGAACACGAAGGAACACGAAGGAACACGAAGGAACACGAAGAAACAAGAAGAAACACGAAGGAACACGAAGAAACAAGAAGAAACACGAAGGAACAAGAAGAAACAAGAAGGAACACGAAGGAACACGAAGAAACACGAAGAAACAAGAAGAAACACGAAGGAACAAGAAGAAACAAGAAGAAACACGAAGGAACACGAAGGAACACGAAGAAACAAGAAGAAACACGAAGGAACAAGAAGAAACAAGAAGAAACAAGAAGAAACACGAAGGAACACGAAGGAACAAGAAGAAACAAGAAGAAACACGAAGAAACAAGAAGAAACACGAAGGAACACGAAGAAACAAGAAGAAACACGAAGGAACACGAAGGAACACGAAGGAACACGAAGAAACACGAAGGAACACGAAGGAACACGAAGGAACACGAAGGAACACGAAGAAACAAGAAGAAACACGAAGAAACACGAAGAAACACGAAGGAACACGAAGAAACAAGAAGAAACACGAAGGAACAAGAAGAAACACGAAGGAACACGAAGGAACACGAAGAAACAAGAAGAAACACGAAGGAACACGAAGGAACACGAAGGAACACGAAGAAACACGAAGGAACACGAAGAAACAAGAAGAAACACAAAGGAACACGCTGCTCTTTGATTCCTGTGACTGAAGAAAGAAGCAGCGTAGCAGCAACGCTCTGGACTCTGTTCATCCGCACTAATAACTGAATCAGTGAGTGAACTCAGTGGTTATTATGGTCATGAGTGGAGAGCCAGCATCATATGTATAGAGAGGCCACATAACAAATACTGTTCTGATCCCAGTTAAAGTGGACCAAGAAGTACACATGTGTTTGTTGATTGAAAAGATACTTTTGCAGGTTAAGAAAGTCTCATTTTGTTGTAAAACGCTGAGTACAAGAAGGGGAGGAGTCGACTCTTCTTCTTGAGGAAACTTGGATCCTTCAACGTGTGCAGACAGATGTTGGAGATGTTCTACCGGTCTGTTGTGGCCAGTGCACTGTACTTCTCTGTAGTCTGCTGGGGGAGCAGCATTGGAGCCGGAGACACCAACAGACTGAACAAACTGGTGAAGAAGGCCGACACTGAAGAAACTATTATCTACATTGGATAACCAGGACCACCCTCCCCACCAACAAATTTCCATTTGCGGGATTAATAAAGTATCTATTTATAGTCAAGATCTCCAATTTTTACAGTTGAACTGCAATATTTAGAGGGAAAGATGTAGATGTAGATATACTTTTGTAATACTTTTTAGAAGCCTACTATCATGTACCAGAGACCCTCAGTGACATGATTAGAAGGCTGTTGTGGATTTGAGTTTCCAGAGGCTTTAAATGCTGGAAATAAAGAATCACGCCTTCAGACCGTCATATAAAATCTCCAAGTCCGCCATCTTCATCAGGAACAGAGTTCAATGCGTCACCATAAAGTATTGGTGTGTGTGAGTCAACGCTCACGTGCTTAGCCTCTGTATGCAGCCTCTGGTGTTTCACAGAAGGCCTTTCTGGAATGATGGCTGTATCCTGCGAGTCTGAGGAATCAAGGGATGACGGTTGGGACTGCTCACGAGATGTTGCCGTGGAGACAGATTGTAGCCGTGATTGGAGAAGCGAGCGGGAGATGAAAACGTGACGCACAGTCCCCACTGATGTGTCCCTTATCTAATGAGCAGCATGAGCTTCACATGACAAACAACGTCTCCATTAAATAATATGCATTACAAATGGAACTGAAACAAAGCCGCGTCATATGTGATGGTTAGCAGCCCGGTTGACCTCACACATAAGCTAGTCACCAACTAGTCATGTTAGCCTTTTGTACTCCAGCATTTTAAAATGCAAAGACAGCTGGAATATGAAGAACCAACAACATGAAGCTATTCTAAACTGTTGAAATGCCAAATACTTGTTTCAATAGGCGACTAAAAGACGGTTAGAAAATGGCGGCGTGAAAAATCCAGAGATGGCTGCACACCACTGTCACCGTTTATTTCAACTCCCAAAAACATGACATCCTGAAACACTACATGTACTTAGTTACATTACACCACTGATGGAACAAGAGCACAGAGCTCTTCATAGATCCAGCGTCTTATCTTTGCTCTCAAAGTTCACCAGATTGATGCATTTTACTTTAAAAACGTACAAACTTTTCTTCCACAGTCCCACCAAACCCTGTGGGAACCGCTGCCTCGTGTTGTGCACCGTTAAAAATTACAATAAGTCATGTGAGACAACTGTTGAAGAGATTCCCCATCACCACCACCACCACCACCACCATCATCATCATCATCATCATCACTCCACAGATCTTGGTTCATCTTCAGCTGAAGTTCAGCGCTGTGTAAAGCCACTGGTCCACCTCACAGAGAGCAGCGATCAGAACTGAGCAGGCTTCAGATCCCTTTCTTCTCACCGTGTCGATCACGTCTCGTGCTTTATCTGCTCCGTGTTTTGTTCTGGTCGACTGCATTTCAGCGTCAGTAATCACTCTGTGATGAAGAAGTTTATCCAGCAGCTGATCCAGGACAGAGTCAGACACTCTGTTGACAAATTGAGTCCGAACTGAGAACAGCATCTGTTCTGCCGGGACCCTGTCCTGTGCCGGGACCCTGTCCTCTGCCGGGACCCTGTCCTCTGCCGGGACCCTGTCCTGTGCCGGGACCGTCCTGTGCCGGGACCCTGTCCTCTGCCGGGACCCTGTCCTCTGCCGGGACCCTGTCCTCTGCCGGGACCCTGTCCTCTGCCGGGACCCTGTCCTCTGCCGGGACCCTGTCCTCTGCCGGGACCCTGTCCTCTGCCGGGACCGTCCTGTGCCGGGACCCTGTCCTCTGCCGGGACCCTGTCCTCTGCCGGGACCCTGTCCTCTGCCGGGACCGTCCTGTGCCGGGACCCTGTCCTCTGCCGGGACCGTCCTGTGTCGGGACCCTGTCCTCTGCCGGGACCCTGTCCTCTGCCGGGACCGTCCTGTGCCGGGACCGTCCTCTGCCGGGACCCTGTCCTCTGCAGGGACCCTGTCCTCTGCCGGGATTTCTCTGTTGAATTTCCGCTCTTGGACCTGGAAGATAACCAAGAAAATATTATAAAGTTCAAAAGTCTGTGTTGCACTGCTACAGCCAGCTATTTCTCACATTTCTGCTTTGTAAATCACTTCCCGTGTGAAAAAGGATAGAATGTATACATATATGTATATATATATATACATATATTTACACATATTGTTCCCAGTAGTGTTACATGTAAGTAGTGGTGTAAAGGAACATTGTCGATCCGTAGAAATCTACAATCAGGACATCAGCATTCATGCTTTCTATTCTCTCTTTCTTTACCTTCGCTCTGAGAGGAGGATGCTCCTCTGTTCTCTGAAGTCTCTCCAACATCAGCAGCATCTGTGTGAGAGAAGTTACAGTACGTGTTATTTTATACATTTGACTTATTACCTCTTTCTTATCTTCAAGTTAACCCTGATTGGTAATTAGTGTATATTAATGTTTCAGGTTTCAAACATGTTTCTGTGTTATGTGCTGTAGGTTACATCATTGCGTCTGTGACAGACGATTAGTTGAGTGTAATCGCTGTGGAACATTGTCAACACTTTGCCTACCTAACGAAGTATTTCACCTTTTCATGATCTTTTCCTAAACTTTGTATTTTAGTCTAATGCCGTGTTCACACCAAACACAACACGTTGTCATGACGCTGACAGGCTTTAAAGACACAGTGACGCTGTGATTTAAAGCCTGCCAGCGTTGAGATGCTCCTCCTGTCATCACTGACGTCCTGCCGTTGTTCAGGTAGCGTCAGCACAATAAAGATGCATCCCCTGAGCCTTTTCCCATGATTAAGACCCTGTTCCATTACAAGTATTGTGTTGCCGATTTCAACTCACTGCATGAAAGTACAAATGACTGAAGTGTGACTGACCTTCTGGTCCTGAGCTGGTGTTTGGCAGCCTCTGCAGCAGATCCTTCCTGGGCATCTCCTGTAAAACCTTCCTGGTGACCTCTAGAGCTCCATGAAGTTCAAAGGTCTTCACCATCAGATCCACAGTGTTCAGCCTATTTGCCGTCTCCAGCTTTGACCGTTTGATAGCTGGGTAAGGTTTCATGAAGCCATGCTGCTGCAGATACCAGGTGAATCTCTGAAATTCATCTTGTAGTAAATCCTCCAGAGTGCTCAAAAGGTGCGTTGATGTCATCGTGGCTCCTGTGGTGGAAAATTTCTCGGTTAATCGGGAGGAGAGAGTTTTTGTTGTCAAATCAATAATGAAGTCATCAGAAGATTCAAAGTTGTTCCTGCTGTAGCTGCAGAAGTGTTTGCTGCAGGTCTGATGATGTCGACTCAAACTCCACAAAATGAAACTTGTACATTTTAAACAGCTTGTTGGTATTTTCTTTTAGGGAACTGACTTTAACCCTAAACCCCAATCCATAAGCTCTCCGTCAATAACGTGCAGGACACTACCGCTCTGTTCAATCGCCATCAACGCATCAACCTCATGTGCATAACAGCAGCAGTTCATCTCTCTGGCTCGTAACTCAGCTATTCCTACGAAAATGAATGCTCCATAATTCAGATTTATCCCACAAAATCACTTCACATGTTATCTACGTAGCCATGAACGAGGAAGTATAAAGACCACAAAGGCCCACACAGGGTGAAAGGTGGAGGGGTCCAACAAACAGCGACCTTTGACCCAGCGGACCGCTGTTTGTTCCGCCTCTGAAACGAGAGGTAAGCGTTGATTTATTTGTCTCGTAACCTGCGTTCTTTACTGTACTTTGCGAACCTAACGAAGTATTTCACCTTTTCTTTAACCTAACTAAGCATTTCATGATCTTTTCCTAAACTTTGTATTTTAGTCTAATGCCGTGTTCACACCAAACACAAACAACACGTTGTCATGACGCTGACAGGCTTTAAAGACACAGTGACGCTGTGATTTAAAGCCCGTCAGCGTTGAGATGCTCCTCCTGTCATCACTGACGTCCTGCCGTTGTTCAATCAGGAAACAGATATTGTTTTTACAAATCGTCATCATTACGTAGTTATTTCTGCGTCCCTTTATGTCCGATTGTTGCAGTTAAATCACAGCAGAATGTGTTTATGTTGTGTTCATCCAGCTGTAGTAAACACGTGACGTGTGTCTTGTTAGAAACAGTGAAGACTCCTCTGGATGATGTGATGAACCAGACAAGAGGGCGTTTATTTCTCTGGATATCTGGGACTTCCACAACACGTACTAAGCAGAAGTAGAGCTTATTTCTTCCATGGTTGATGGAGGAAATAAATGGCTGAGTTGATAACGGTTTCCATGGAGATAAGCCACTCCTCCTCTCGCGCGAATGACGCGAATAACCACAAATGGTCCCGTGAGTAACGCAACAACAAAACTAGCTTTGCGTTTGGTGTGAACGCACCTTAAGGCTGAAACATTTCAATGAGGCAAATGAGGCCAACTTGAGTATTTTGCATGTAATCTACGCGTTTGGTGTGAACGCGGCACAACACGACTCTGATCCCTCACCTGGGCGTGCGTTCTGTGTATTTATGTTTATATTGACGGAACCAGCGCTGCTGCCTGCGATGTTGGGGCCACGATAACACTTCCATGCTGGGCAGAAACTGTGGCTCCAGCAGCAGGAGTCCTACCAGCGTCCTCATTATCCATGAGGACGCCCTTGCTGACCTTGATGAGCGAGTGCAGTCGCACTTGCTGCTTGCTCTTGCCTCTTGCTTGCATTTTCTTGCTTCAATTTGCCAGATATATCACATATATCACTCTTCAACGTTTGAGTGAAGACAAATCCAGAAAGTCGTCGAGCTATTTGGATTGTTAGCTAATGCTAACTAGCAGCTAAGCTAAAGCTAAGTAGCAGCAAGATGCCTCTCTTCTCCACGGACGACTACGACAAACTCCTGCAGAAGATTGCAGTCTCGGAAACAAAAATCCACCGACTAGAAGTAACCGTGGAGGTAAATGGACTGTGTGGGAATGATACCACTTTAATTGAACCACATTCAATTAATATATTCATCAATTTCCTGCATTTCTGCATTTTACTACTGTATTTTATTTCTTACACTGTTTTTTAATGTTTGTAGGGCGTTTTTTAATGTTTTTAATGCCTTACCAGAGGAGGAGGAAGGTGTCGGAGCGGGGTTTTGTGCAGCTGTTGATCCAGCTGTTGATGAAAGACACAAACAAACAGGGTTATTTCCTGAAGTTCTTTCTAACACCACTCTGTTCCCCCACCTGGTCCTGCGTTCTGCAACTTCTCCGCCTCGTTGTTGAGGTTCATCCTCTTCAGGATTTCAACCGTCACGTCCACAGCCGACTCAAAAGAAATGAAAAGTCTGTTTTGGACTGCTAGAGCCAGCTATTTCTCATATTTCTGCTACGCAAATAACTTCCCGTGTTCTCCTTTTAGAAAAAGGATAGAATGTATACATATATATATTAGTGCTGGGCAAGTTAACACAGTTTCTTTTATTTTTTATTGTTAAGCGGCAGTGGCGGGCCGTGCATGTTATACCTGGGCCTTGACTGCTGTACTGCAGCTGAAACACAGCTACGGTTATTTCATTGGTGTCAAAATGAAGCCAACACCTGTCGATAGAGTCCGCTCCGCTCTGCTCTGACTGCAGCTGGGACTGCTGCACCTGTGTGTGCTTTGGGGCGGTGGAGGGGCTCACGGCAGCTCCCGCTGCTCGTTCACCACAGTGCAGAACGTACGAGCTTTAACGTCAAAACACCAGAACAAGTCGCCAGATTTGTCACTAGTAGCTTTTGACAAAACAAGTCTCCATGAGGGTTTAGAAAGTCGCCAGATTTAGCGAGAAAGACGCCAAGTTGGCAACACTGGCACCTGCTAAATGTGTCCCCAGAGCAACACTGGACGTAACAATGGTTCCTATCACATATAAAACCAAACAAAAATCCATCTTCATAAAAACAAGTTGTACAAATAATAATATATAAACAAGCATATTAAAGCTACTGCAGATGTACAAACAAAACACATTAACTTACCAGAGCTGCTGTTCACTATTTAAAGACAAAGTGCATCCTCCTTTCTTTGTTAATAAAGAGTTTAATCTCACGGTTGTTCAGTACATCCATGTGTTTTAGTTCCAGTAAGAAGTCCTTCTCCATTCATGGATGCCAGTGAAGACAGTCGAGCCTCCCTAGTTGTATTTCTTGAATACGTTTTAATGCGTTTGAGGCTGAAAATGTCCGCTCAGCAGAGGCAGCAGATTTTGGGATTGTCACCGCCCCACACGTCAGGCTAGCCCACTGACCAATCACGTAGCTATAGGCCAGCTAGCAGCGCTGACACGTCAAAGAATACGCCCAACATGTCAAACTAAAGATCTGATTGGTTGAACACGATGACAATCAACAATATCGTCCCCATTCACTTAAAGTGCACATGGATTCACTTGTGAGTCTGCAGGCCTCGGGCCTCTGTTCTACCTAGAGCAGTGGTCCCCAAACTACGGCCCGCGGGCCGGATCCGGCCCGCCTCCACATTTGGCCCGGCCCCCTGAAAAAACGTCATAAAAAAAAGAAAAGAAATTAATTTAAAAAAAAATTAAAAATAATAATAATAATAATCCTAGACCCGCCCCTGTCAAAGAGAGAACGGAATAATGGCGAAAAGGTTAGGTAAGAGAAAAATTGATTCAGAATGCAGGGTATTTAACCTGCAGTGGACAAACGATTATTTTTTTGTTCAATGCAAAGAAAAGGCTGTTTGTCTCATCTGTCAAGAGGCGGTGGCGGTATTCAAAGAATACAATCTGCGCCGACACTATGAATCCCGTCACAAAGACAAGTATGATAGCTTGCAAGGCCAAATGCGAGCAGACAAACTCTCAAAGCTAAAAAGTGGACTGTTAGCTCAGCAGAATACATTTGTACGGCAAGCTCAGCTGAACCAGTCATCCGTTCGGGCCAGCTTTCGGGTTGCTCAACTGATAGCAAGCAGCGGCAAACCTTTCACTGATGGAGAGTTTGTCAAGAAATGTATGAATGCTGTCGCGGAGGAGGTGTGTCCCGAGAAGAAAGATGTCTTTAATGCCGTGAGTCTGTCGGCGAGCACAATCACCAGACGCATTGAAGAAATCGGGGGTAATGTATATGCCCAGCTGCAGCAGAAGACGAAAGAATTTGACTTTTTTTCATTAGCACTGGATGAGAGCACGGACGTGCAGGACACAGCGCAGCTGCTCATTTTTATTCGTGGAGTTAGCGCAAACTTTGAGATGTGCGAGGAGCTGGCAGCCCTCCAAAGTCTCAAAGGGACTACGACGGGGGAAGATATTTTCGGCAAAGTGTGCCAAACCATGGAAGAGTTGGACCTGGACTGGTCAAAGCTGGCCAGCATCACGACTGACGGGGCTCCTAGTATGGTGGGCGTGTCTCGGGGTCTAATAGGACGCATGAACCGGGAGATGGAAGAACGGGGTCTCACCGCCCCGCTACAAGTCCACTGCCTAATTCACCAGCAAGCACTGTGCTGCAAAGTGTTGACGTGGGATTCTGTCATGAAGGTTGTGGTGTCATGCATAAACTTCATCAGAGCAAAGGGACTTAAACACAGGCAGTTCCAAGAATTCCTGTCTGAACTGGAGTCTGCGCACGGAGATGTGCTGTACTACACAGAGGTCCGATGGTTGAGCCGGGGCAGAGTTTTGAGGCGTTTTTACGAGCTGCTACCCGAAATTAACGCATTTCTTCATTCAAAAGACAAAACGGTCCCAGAGCTGATCGACCCAGAATGGAAATGGCACCTCGCATTTTTAACAGAGATTCTGCTCTGACAACTAAGCTGAACTTTTACCTGTTAAGATTGTGCACGGCACAACAGAAAGTTAATGTTCCATGGACTTTTTTTCTGTGAAGAACCCAGAGAGGGTTATTTGGTTATTATTTATTTCATAAATAGTGTAATTAATTTCCTGGCTTTTTTCTGTGAAGAACCCGGAAAGGGTTATTTGGTTATGTGTGGCTTTCTGGAAAACAATACGTTTAGGCACCCCTGCGATCGTCACACCTTTTCTGTAACAAACTGACCCCGGCCCCCCATCAGAGAAGGGAAAAGTTATGTGGCCCTCACAGGAAAAAGTTTGGGGACCCCTGACCTAGAGACACAGAGGTGAGATCTGATTGGATAAAAGCTCTACTTAAAACAAGCTGCACTGGAAGCAGAGCAACTGAGGAAGACAGTAGCTGTGCAATGAGAACATAAGATAATGGGAAAAATATATTTATAAATTATAATACATGTAGTGTATTTAAGAAAATGTATTAAATTATAAAATAGATATAACTTTGTGATTCTGTTTAGGCCAGCAGAGAAGGCCTTGCAGGCCCACCAAGCGGACATTTTTAACACAAGAACCGGGCAGAGAGCGGTGAACAGCTGTGTTTGTGTGGCGTTACTCCCTCCCCCCCCCCCTGGGGTGACACGCCCGGTCCGGAACCCCTCCGACACTCCGTCACCTTCGGTCCCTCCTGTCTCACACACACACACACACACGCGCACGTTACAGGATACAAAGTGACAATATTAAAACACATATTGTGGTGTTTTAAAATAAACATAAAAGCACGAGAGAACAAACTGCTCTTAACTCAACTCTTTATTAGCATAACTTCCTCATGCAGGTTACTGCCACGGTACAGACCACAGGTTCCATGCTTCACCTACATTCCCCTGGGTCCTAAGTCCCTCCATATACAGCTTCTTATCACCCTCTATGTACCGACGTACATTTCTAACAAATACCACACATTACGGTGATCAGCGTTGCATATGTGTCTGTAATTAAAGTTACAGCACAGTGTTTAATAAACAGGAGAGTCTTCAGTCTTCATTTGACAGAAGAGAGTTGCAGCTGTCCTGCATTTTGTTCCAGATATATGGATCATAAAGACTGCAGCCTGAATAAAGAATGATATGAGATGTGGAGCTCCCTGAATGTTCATGAGAGCCGCACACATCTGTTCTACTCTCGTCCATCACTGGGTGTCTGATAGTCTTTACCTAGTGGTACGAGACGCTCCCAGACTGCGTTCTTCTCTTCGTCCAGGACCGACAAAGTCACTGTCTTCGTGTTGGGGGTCAGGAAAACTTCAAATGTCGGATGGAAATTCGGGTCATCCGTCAAGTCAAATTGTTCAAACTGAAAACAAGAACCAGAAGTCACATTGTGTGTCTGATATCCTCCCTGATTGTGATTCATAGCACAGCATCTTTTTCTGGCCGGTCTCTGGGGATCCCTTCATCCCAGCGTTTCATCAAAAAAACACTCCGAGACATTTTGCTTTGTTTTTATGACAATATCTTGACAACATTTCACCACTCTAACCACCATTGTATGATCCACTAGCATCGCCCCTTTGCTTTTTATTATCTATTGGTTTGACTTTGTTTTCCATCATGAGCACCATCATACTTTGTATAGATGAGCTGGAGAATGCTCAATCTGTCGGCCGTAACGTTAAGAGACGAGGAAGACGGTCCGTCGGAGACGACGTGTACGTGATAAAATCACTCACAAACTATAATCTGTGTGTAAAGTTCAGGACAGACAGACAGACAAAACAAGCTTCTCTTTCATTTTCTACAGTGACGTCACCAGCATCACCAGTTCACAGGTTTTTAACTTCAAGCGGCTGCTCTAAAATGTCAAATGATTGTCAAAAACAAAAAAAGACACTAAGTGCGGCCATTTTTCATTGGGAACAATTAAAAATAGACGCTGGCACTCTGAGGCTGGAGACACAGTGGAGGGATAACAGCAGACATAATTTGTAACAAAATACTTTAGAGTGGAGTAATTTTGTATTTAAAATACTCAAAATACTTTCTCCACGAATCAAAAAACAGTTCACGAGTTCAGTCTTCAGATCTTCAAGTTCAACGGATTGTCTGTCAAGGTAAATATTTTATCTGAGTGTGACAGACAATTTATGTCTGGGTGTGGCTACATAGCCTATTGGTCATGGTTATAATATCAAGCTAGCGATCGATGCTAACATGCTACTGTTGCTAGCATGCTGTCTAGCCTAGACAGCATGCTAGCATCTACCAAAATGGAAGGATTATTATGTCATAAAGATGTCAGTGTGAACCTGTATGAGACACTTAACACTGTAATATAGAACTGTGTGGCCTACCATGCCACTGGCCAATGTAAGAGAGAAATAAGTAGGCGACCATGCCACTGGCCAAGGTACAGTAAAACAAGTACAACTTGTTGTGTTACCTGTTCACTTTTGTATTGATTTCCTATTTACCTTTATTTGTATTCATTTTTCTGTGCAGAACTTGATGTACAGTCATTTATTGAGGCTCTTTACCTGTGTACAACTGGTTTTAATTCTATATTTTGCTTTTATAGTATACATAGGCCTAATGTGTGATGCTATTCATATGTGATGAATATTTTCTTGTTGCTACAAAGCCAAAGTTTACGGGCTGTTAAGTCTCATTAATAAAAATATATATAAATAATCAATCAAGTTGTTGTCTTTTAATAGCTTTGCTTAGTTACACTGACATTCTGTGACTGTTCTTCCTTTTTGTGGGCTTCACAAGAGCTTTATGTACATTATATATAATTATATTATATAGCCCAAACCTGAATGCTCTGCGATACCAAATTGTGAGAAAACGGAAAATCCAGAAAAAAGTATTTCCTATATTTTAAATACAAAATACATGTATTGTATTTTGTTACATCTGGCACCAGTATTTTGTATTTTATTTTAATACATTTATGTGAGGGGTATTTTGTATCAAAATACATTTTGATGTATATTCGCCCATCTCTGGATACCTGGATCTCTGAGTACCTCTCGTCTCAATCACTGCAGCTCACTGTTACTGTTTTGGATGGTGTGTTTGGCTAACAGCTAGCAGCTAACAGCTAACAGCTAACAGCTAACAGCTAACAGCTAACAGCTAACAGCTAACAGCTAACAGCTAAGGGAACTGAGATGCTGGTGCTCAGGAATAAAACTGAATGTGGACACAGACCCTTAGAAGGGTAGAAGTGACCTGACTCACCTCAGGCTGGATATGGAATCCCTCAGGTTCACAGTGGACATGGTACCTTTTACCAACGTGCAGCAGACATTTGGAGGAGCTCTGGATGTGCTTCGCTGGCCGTTGTTTTTTGGCAACCTTCGTTAACGGGACATTATTATTAGTTTAGTTTAAGCTCAGATAGTCAAGGTAATTGTATGTGTAGAGTACATCTAAACATGAGAATTACAGTCAATTAAAAAGATAATTATGAGGATAAACTGTAAATAAATGAATAAAAGCGTAGAATAAATGTTTCCAGATAAAAAAACAAATATTACAGCACTGCAAACAAACAGGTCATGTCTTCATGGTGACTATTAAAAGGCTGAAGAAAAGAGATGAGTTATCAAATGTTCATCTTCATTTGAATTCAGAGTTCTGTTTCCCATTTCTATTGAACCAGAACATCATCGTTATTTAACTTCATGGAAGATTAAAAGTTTTCGAAATTTGTATAACTTGGTTAAGTGGTGAGAAGGGAAAGTTTTCCTTCATATTTTGACTGTTTCTGAGCACAGCACGAGGAGCAAAGTGTGAACCGTCTTTGTGGAAACAGCTGTGGCTTAAAACAAGAGATTAAGTTGCTGGTGAGCACATATGACAGAGAGCTTTACCTCATCCATGGGGATGTTGCTCTTCAGCAGCAACACATTGAGAACTTTATACCTATCCTTCGGGCGTCGGTGGAACAGCAGAACTTGGCCCCTTATTGAACAGATGATGTTCAGAAACCTCCTGATAACCCAGACGAGGCCAAAAGCGGAGAGGTTAGGGACCTTCACCACCACATGAGTATCCGTAATCTCCAGCGGCTCCAGGTTTGTCATTACATCATCAGTGATGTGGACGACAGACAACAGGCCGTCAAAGACCAACGCTGTGGGAGCAAAGAGCTGTTAAACCTTCATTCATTATTGCTGAAACAGGTTCATCCCAAACTAATTCATTTCTTACCACTTGAGTTCAATTTGTCATTTTTGTCTCTGCCAGGAGAATCATGCGATTGGTCTCATGCGTGCCTGTGATTGAGTGAGTGTGCAGCTCTGTGTCTGTCCACGGCTAATCTCACCTTCTGCTACAGCTGACTGCATAATATTTCAGTTATGGCTTGTCGAGAAAAGTTGAGATCCCAGAGAGCTGCCTCGAAAACATGCATACACGTTCAGGGGAAGATCAGGATATAAAAGCACGAAGCATATACTCAGAAATCAATAGTTAAAGTGTAATCGAAAGATAAGGTTTATGATCATTATATAACAAATGTTTAATGCATAGAGTGATTTAACCAATGTAAAAACTGATTATAATAATGTTCTGTGTACCGGAGCTGAGATGGGGAAAAAGTGTTAGTCATAGTGTGTCAGCAGACCGAGTGAGTCAGGAACAGATGTTTTGGGAGTAGTCAAGGAAAACAGTCATGGGACAGGGAATTCTGCTGCAAGAGATGACTCACACAGGCAAGAGGGAAGGATCGGAAGGTTCCAGAAACAAATGCACACACACGAGGGCGGAGATAAGATCATGTGTTCAGAATAGGAGGGAGGGGAACAGATAGCCCAAATCAAGGATAAAAGGAGACGCATGCAAGCCCCAAAACGGGATTTCTACACGAGAGCCGTTCCAAGTGCTCTGAGAAGGAAGATACGGACGATTCGCGACTGAAGTATTTGAGGACTCCGTCTCTGTTCACGGAAAAAGAAGACCGCTGTTCGTGGACAAAGATTGAAAGACGGAGATTTTCCTCTCCCCACTGCTCGACTTCAACAACTGAACAACGGAGGAACGCTGCAGTCCTAGAAAGACTTTGTACTGAGCCTTGAGGACTGTTGAACGGACTCCGCTGCAGAGCAGGAGGAATCCGAGGGTCCGGCCGGACCTTCGCTCCTAACAACTCCAAAATAACTTTTTCATCGCACCTTTGGAATCCAGCTCCCACCGAGCCGTCTCGGCACCTAAACCTAATGAGTATAATCTAAGAAGAAATTTATAACGAATCAAGTGTAGTAACATTTTATGTGAGCTGTAGCTTAACCCTTGCTAAAAACTAACCAAGTATAACCTGCAATAAATATCTAATCTGCATTTAAAGTAAATTTCTCCAGTGCATTTATTTGCTTAAGTAGTAAGAGTTCCTCGTGGCAGTAAAAAGTTAAATCTGTTGTATGTCTAACAACTGAGTTCTGTATGGTTATCCTAGAGACTGAATCCACTTAACAATCCCTTACGGTTTTAGAAAGTAATCCTAGCCGTTAAAACCTAACCTGGCATTTACCAAGAGCACGGATCCAGAAGAGGGAAGCTGCCATAACTGACGCGATCGGAAGGAGCGCCAGGGGCCAGGCTGGCCTCTCGGCCGAGTGCACTCAGACCGGAGGAAGCAGGGTAGACGTCGGGAGTAACGGCAGTGAGCGGAGCCAGGCGAGTTCCCTCGCAAGAACACCAGCTCGACAATCTTTTAATAGAGAGCTGAGTCAGTAAGTAGCCCCGTATCGGGCCAGAAGTACCCCAGGATCTAACAGGCTGCATTCTCAAGGACCTCTTGTGGTTGCAGTGACTCACACTTCCTCAAAACAACTTTTATTGCCTGTTTCATACTGCCATCGACTGCCTGCTAACCCACCACTCTCAACAAACCCCCGGCCCCTAGTGACACCCCAGCTGAGTGCATCACCGACCCCCCAACGACTACTATGCAGCAAGAGACACAGCGGAGGGATAACAGTCTGCGGTGTGTTTGGCCTAAAGACTAACGGCATGGACGATGAGTTTGGCAGCTAACGAAGCCACCAGTACACACCCTGCTGAGTACCTCTCTGCAGCTGCTCTGTGGATCACTTCTATTGTTTTAGACGGTGTGGTTGGCTAACCGCTAACAGCTAACGCAAGGTTGAGCTGATTTGCTGCTTACATCACTGCTTGTTTTTGAGTTTGCATGAAGTGTGTTAGCCAGTTGACTCTGGAGCCTCCCACTCCACCCCTATCCTTTCACTATCCTTTCACTATCCTTTCACTATTATTTTTGAATTCATCATTATTTTCCCACATGTGATCTGTCTGGATCTGTGCATTTAGTGTTACCACCATTATAATGTATTTTTTGCATGTCACCAGATGCAGCTAGTTTTACACATTAATACGACTCTTTGTAGTTTTGGTGATTTATCCCTGAACACTGAAGACAGCCATGTCTTTACCGTGCTTTGTTTCACAGTGTGGGAGGTGGAGCTCACAGACTGCAGCATCCTCAGAGCTCTTGATGTCGAACAGCGGCCCTGCAGCCTTCTTGCCAGCTGATTGGAGGAGGCCCTCATCCCATTGGACAGTCCTGTACAGCAGCTCTGCCTCTTGAGCCATAACAAACACCAGTCCAGTCAAAGAACACTGGAACACACCTGGACCAGGACACCTGAACCTGTAGGACACGGAGAGGACGAATTAATATAAGAAGCATCTATTGGCCTGTTAGTCACATGATCTGTTTCCACTCACAGGTGTCCATGTGCAGCACAAACTGATCGTAGTGTAAAGCGTGATGACACCCAGGGGACAACTCCACTCTTATTTAGGGTGTTTTCAGACCCGTAGTTTGTTTGCTTTGTCGATTCAGAGACTAACTTCGTACAGTGGTTGCATTTGCTCCTCGGTTTGTTTGTGTTCACACAGAGACGTTCAAGACTAATGCCATGTGAGAGAAAGCTGTTCCGTCATTGGTCAGACACATTACCGGGAAGATTCTTCTTGATTATGAGCATCAGCAGCATGTATTACTTGTTGTGAACATACTCGCAAGACAATTGTTCTTGAGATGTTGTTCCCACTTCCCTCCTCCCTGCCCACCTCCTCACCTGCATCTCATTCCCTCATCAAGCTCTCTCTCTATATACCGGCCCAGACCCTTTGTCCTTCTGTCAGTTCCTCATCGTTTCAATGTCGCCTTTTGTGTTCAAAGCCACCTGAACCAGTACCTGAACCGTGAATGAATGCATGCACAGTTTTATTAATCTGATTTTTGTTTTTATATGGATCCTACACAGTTTCATGAATGAGGTCCAGGTCCTGTTTTGACTTGCTCCCCACAGACAACAGACCTTCATTTAGAATCACAACTTGATGAACCGTGAAAGAAGCTGGAATAGTGTCTTTCATAGGATTACCTGTATGAAGATTCAGCTGTGTGTTCAGGTGAGAATGAGGATGGAGCCTGGAACTAAGAAGGCACAAAGTCAGTTCTTTCAATAGAAATCAAGTAACAAGCCACAGTTCTCTTTCCTCTGTTCCCCTGGTACACAATAATTACATTTACTCAGTAGAGAAACCTCAAGAAATCAACTTCACGCTCTTCAGCTGCTGCTCCCTCACCTCTTTGTCGGGCACATTTGTTTTCACATCCAGTTTGCCGTCGGCGTCACCTGATGGAGAGAAGAAGAGAAAGAGAAACATTAGCAGACAAACTTCTTCAAACAGCTCGAACAGAATAGAAAATACTTTTTGTTACGATGAGGCTCATTAAGATCAGATTTTAATGTAGAATAGCTTGAATGGGGACATTCTTTCAATACTCACATTGTTTGTGTTTCTTAGTGATCGACCTGTCATCCAACCTGTCGGGAGGAACACAATCCCAAAAGTTATGATCAAGTTTTAAATAATTGTTGGTTCTTTGAGTTAGCCAGCTTCATGGTCCTAATATGAAGCAACTAATCTGCTTTATGATCAGGTCACATTCATGTTGTGAGCGTGCATTAGAGGAAATAACATCACAGGAAAACAACACCAACTACCTTTATTCACTCTACTGTGAAATCCAACGACTTCTGACAACTTGCTTTGCTTTGTCAGCTTTTATTTTATCGTTTGTGGAGAAATGAAAGAAAAGAAACATCAGAGGAACTGCACTCGATGAGCTCAAAGGGAGAAAAAGGAGGGAAACCCTCACTGTGAGTAAACCGCCCTGTGTTTTATTAACAACACTGCTGAACCTGCACGGACTGACTCGGACCCCCTCACTGACCTCAGAGTCTCCAGTCTGCAGTCTGGACTCTCCAGAAGGTCACACAGCAGCTTCTCTCCTGAATCCTTCAGCTTGTTGTAACTCAGGTCCAGCTCTCTCAGAGGTGACGGGTTGGACTTCAGAGCTGAGGCCAGAGAAGAGCAGCTGACCTCTGACAACTCGCAGTACCTCAGACTGAATGAAGGATAAATTATGTAAGTTTAGAGGACAATGTTCATTCAGTGTCAGGCGTTTAGAACGGAGACGTTTAGAAAATGGAAACTCAACAAAAAACAAACAAAAAGCTCAACATTGTTGTTTTTATAGAATCTGTGTTTTCCAAAGTTGTGTAATTTTACGATGATAAAAAGTGAATATGGTTCAGAGAATTATGTCGTATATGATCATATGTCATCTGGTATTTTACCTTCGACTGTTGAAACTATCTTGGTCTAGATTGTAGAAGAAGAAAAGCCGATGCGTCCGATGTGTTCTCTAAACGATATGAACAACGAGTTCCATCTTGTTTTCTACTCTCCTTTTTTACCGTGAACACTGCGATGCTTTGTTTGGTAAGTCAAACATAGATTTTATAAATATGGATGATGCACAAAGACTGAGATGGCTGTTTAAAAGTGGAACATATAACTTAGCCAGGTATCTGCAGAAAGTCTGGAAGAAGAGGAAAAAATAGCTCTTTGCCAAGTTTATGTTTTTATTTTCTTCTTCATGTTTTGTATTTTCAAGACCAGAAGATGTCTGGAAAAAAGTGGTGTCTTGTAATCCCATGTGGGACGGAGCAAATGTTAGGCAATAAATGAATAAATATGTTTTATTTAAATCTATAGCTCAACGTTTCTCTGCCACAGTTCATGAACTTTTACTACCGCTGAGGCTTTAAGGTCCTTTAAGATCAGTATAATATCAGCTTTATGTCTGCACAGGAGGAAAGAATGTTGGACTGACCTCAGAGTCTCCAGTCTGCAGTCTGGACTCTCCAGAAGGTCACACAGCAGCTTCACTCCTGAATCCTCCAGGTTGTTGTAACTCAGGTCCAGCTCTCTCAGAGGTGACGGGTTGGACTTCAGAGCTGAGGTCAGAGAAGAGCAGCTGACCTCTGACAACCTGCAGTGACTCAGTCTGAATGAAGGATAAATGATGTAAGTTTAGAGGACAATGTTCATTCAGTGTCAGGCGTTTAGAACGGAGACGTTTAGAAGACGGAAACTCCAAACACATGAGCTGAATGCAGGTTAAACACTGTGAGGTACAAGAAGTGAATAAGAGCTCATTAATACTAATGACAACGTGCTGCTGCTTCAATAAAGACCAAGTCACTTCACTTGAACTCTGCCAGCTCCATCTAAACTCATGTCAGCCCAACACAAAGAGATAAAAACACAGAAACTCATTTAAGATTCCACTCAAGAACACAAAGTTAACAAAGACACCAAATGTGTCAGGAGGACATTTTAGGAGAATATGTGAACAAAAGTTATGTATTTTAGGAATAGTGGAGTCATAACATCAAAGCAGCTTCAGTTTAAGCATCAAATAGCTTCATAAAAATGAGGAAAAAGCAAAATACTGAAAACATTTGTTGTGTGATAGAGAGAGATATTTATTCATTGTGTTTAGTAACTTTGATCATTTACTGAAGAAAACCTGATGGAGAATACAAGATGAAAATCAAGAATATATTATATTTATGTAAAATAAATAATAATATAAACAAATATTTGTTCGTGGTCTAACGATTTATGAACATTGTTCTGCAACTCTTGGTTTATTGAGGCTTTTTTAATAACAAAAAGCTCAACATTGTTGTTTTTATAGAATCTGTGTTTTCCAAAGTTGTGTATTTTTACGATGATAAAAAGTGAATATGGTTCAGAGAATTATGTCGTATATGATCATATGTCATCTGGTATTTTACCTTCGACTGTTGAAACTATCTTGGTCTAGATTGTAGAAGAAGAAAAGCCGATGCGTCCGATGTGTTCTCTAAACGATATGAACAACGAGTTCCATCTTGTTTTCTACTCTCCTTTTTTACCGTGAACACTGCGATGCTTTGTTTGGTAAGTCAAACATAGATTTTATAAATATGGATGATGCACAAAGACTGAGATGGCTGTTTAAAAGTGGAACATATAACTTAGCCAGGTATCTGCAGAAAGTCTGGAAGAAGAGGAAAAAATAGCTCTTTGCCAAGTTTATGTTTTTATTTTCTTCTTCATGTTTTGTATTTTCAAGACCAGAAGATGTCTGGAAAAAAGTGGTGTCTTGTAATCCCATGTGGGACGGAGCAAATGTTAGGCAATAAATGAATAAATATGTTTTATTTAAATCTATAGCTCAACGTTTCTCTGCCACAGTTCATGAACTTTTACTACCGCTGAGGCTTTAAGGTCCTTTAAGATCAGTATAATATCAGCTTTATGTCTGCACAGGAGGAGAGAATGTTGGACTGACCTCAGAGTCTCCAGTCTGCAGTCTGGACTCTCCAGAAGGTCACACAGCAGCTTCACTCCTGAATCCTTCAGGTTGTTTGAACTCAGGTCCAGCTCTCTCAGAGGTGACGGGTTGGACTTCAGAGCTGAGGCCAGAGAAGAGCAGCTGACCTCTGACAACCTGCAGTGACTCAGTCTGAATGAAGGATAAATGATGTAAGTTCAGAGGACAATGTTCATTCAGTGTCAGGCGTTTAGAACGGAGACGTTTAGAAGATGGAAACTCCAAACACATGAGCTGAATGCAGGTTGAACACTGTGAGGTACAAGAAGTGAATAAGAGCTCATTAATACTAATGACAACGTGCTGCTGCTTCAATAAAGACCAAGTGACTTCACTTGAACTCTGCCAGCTCCATCTAAACTCATGTCAGCCCAACACACAAAGATAAAAACACAGAAACTCATTTAAGATTCCACTCAAGAACACAAAGTTAACAAAGATACCAAATGTGTCAGGAGGACATTTTAGGAGAATATGTGAACAAAAGTTATGTATTTTAGGAATAGTGGAGTCATAACATCAAAGCAGCTTCAGTTTAAGCATCAAATAGCTTCATAAAAATGAGGAAAAAGCAAAATACTGAAAACATTTGTTGTGTGATAGAGAGATATTTATTCATTGTGTTTAGTAACTTTGATCATTTACTGAAGAAAACCTGATGGAGAATACAAGATGAAAATCAAGAATATATTATATTTATGTAAAATAAATAATATTATAAACAAATATTTGTTCGTGGTCTAACGATTTATGAACATTGTTCTGCAACTCTTGGTTTATTGAGGCTTTTTTAATAACAAAAAGCTCAACATTGTTGTTTTTATAGAATCTGTGTTTTCCAAAGTTGTGTAATTTTACGATGATAAAAAGTGAATATGGTTCAGAGAATTATGTCGTATATGATCATATGTCATCTGGTATTTTACCTTCGACTGTTGAAACTATCTTGGTCTAGATTGTAGAAGAAGAAAAGCCGATGCGTCCGATGTGTTCTCTAAACGATATGAACAACGAGTTCCATCTTGTTTTCTACTCTCCTTTTTTACCGTGAACACTGCGATGCTTTGTTTGGTAAGTCAAACATAGATTTTATAAATATGGATGATGCACAAAGACTGAGATGGCTGTTTAAAAGTGGAACATATAACTTAGCCAGGTATCTGCAGAAAGTCTGGAAGAAGAGGAAAAAATAGCTCTTTACCAAGTTTATGTTTTTATTTTCTTCTTCATGTTTTGTATTTTCAAGACCAGAAGATGTCTGGAAAAAAGTGGTGTCTTGTAATCCCATGTGGGACGGAGCAAATGTTAGGCAATAAATGAATAAATATGTTTTATTTAAATCTATAGCTCAACGTTTCTCTGCCACAGTTCATGAACTTTTACTACCGCTGAGGCTTTAAGGTCCTTTAAGATCAGTATAATATCAGCTTTATGTCTGCACAGGAGGAGAGAATGTTGGACTGACCTCAGAGTCTCCAGTCTGCAGTCTGGACTCTCCAGAAGGTCACACAGCAGCTTCACTCCTGAATCCTTCAGGTTGTTTGAACTCAGGTCCAGCTCTCTCAGAGGTGACGGGTTGGACTTCAGAGCTGAGGCCAGAGAAGAGCAGCTGACCTCTGACAACCTGCAGTGACTCAGTCTGAATGAAGGATAAATGATGTAAGTTCAGAGGACAATGTTCATTCAGTGTCAGGCGTTTAGAACGGAGACGTTTAGAAGATGGAAACTCCAAACACATGAGCTGAATGCAGGTTGAACACTGTGAGGTACAAGAAGTGAATAAGAGCTCATTAATACTAATGACAACGTGCTGCTGCTTCAATAAAGACCAAGTGACTTCACTTGAACTCTGCCAGCTCCATCTAAACTCATGTCAGCCCAACACACAAAGATAAAAACACAGAAACTCATTTAAGATTCCACTCAAGAACACAAAGTTAACAAAGATACCAAATGTGTCAGGAGGACATTTTAGGAGAATATGTGAACAAAAGTTATGTATTTTAGGAATAGTGGAGTCATAACATCAAAGCAGCTTCAGTTTAAGCATCAAATAGCTTCATAAAAATGAGGAAAAAGCAAAATACTGAAAACATTTGTTGTGTGATAGAGATATTTATTCATTGTGTTTAGTAACTTTGATCATTTACTGAAGAAAACCTGATGGAGAATACAAGATGAAAATCAAGAATATATTATATTTATGTAAAATAAATAATAATATAAACAAATATTTGTTCGTGGTCTAACGATTAATGAACATTGTTCTGCAACTCTTGGTTTATTGAGGCTTTTTTAATAACAAAAAGCTCAACATTGTTGTTTTTATAGAATCTGTGTTTTCCAAAGTTGTGTATTTTTACGATGATAAAAAGTGAATATGGTTCAGAGAATTATGTCGTATATGATCATATGTCATCTGGTATTTTACCTTCGACTGTTGAAACTATCTTGGTCTAGATTGTAGAAGAAGAAAAGCCGATGCGTCCGATGTGTTCTCTAAACGATATCAACAACGAGTTCCATCTTGTTTTCTACTCTCCTTTTTTACCGTGAACACTGCGATGCTTTGTTTGGTAAGTCAAACATAGATTTTATAAATATGGATGATGCACAAAGACTGAGATGGCTGTTTAAAAGTGGAACATATAACTTAGCCAGGTATCTGCAGAAAGTCTGGAAGAAGAGGAAAAAATAGCTCTTTACCAAGTTTATGTTTTTATTTTCTTCTTCATGTTTTGTATTTTCAAGACCAGAAGATGTCTGGAAAAAAGTGGTGTCTTGTAATCCCATGTGGGACGGAGCAAATGTTAGGCAATAAATGAATAAATATGTTTTATTTAAATCTATAGCTCAACGTTTCTCTGCCACAGTTCATGAACTTTTACTACCGCTGAGGCTTTAAGGTCCTTTAAGATCAGTATAATATCAGCTTTATGTCTGCACAGGAGGAAAGAATGTTGGACTGACCTCAGAGTCTCCAGTCTGCAGTCTGGACTCTCCAGAAGGTCACACAGCAGCTTCACTCCTGAATCCTCCAGGTTGTTGTAACTCAGGTCCAGCTCTCTCAGAGGTGACGTGTTGGACTTCAGAGCTGAGGCCAGAGAAGAGCAGCTGACCTCTGACAACCTGCAGTGACTCAGACTGAATGAAGGATAAATGATGTAGATAAAAATCAGGTCATGGACAACGTGAGTCTGTGGACATTCTCTGCCTCTACGTTTTGTCATTTGGAGCAACAGACATTTATTTGTGCTCAGAAAAATCCTAAAAATCTATGAACCAAAAATGTGAAACCCACAGACTGAATATAAGAAGTGGACGTAGTCGTCGTGACGTCACCCATTGGTTGGTGGACTGATGTTTTGAAGCCTTGATTTCAGCATTTTGGCCGTCACCATCTTGGATTGCAACCAGTGAACAGGAAGTGACCATATTTGGACTGAGGAGGAGTGACGTAGAGACGCCGTATACGTCTCTGGTAGAGACCTGTCAATCACTGTGTAGTCCCGCCCTAAAGCATCCCCTGCTTTATGGTCTGTGTGACTCTAAATGGACCATAATGCACTAAATGAACATCATGCTGTATTGAAGAAGACTTGAAACTAGAGATTGAGACCATAAACTCATGTTTACAATGTTTACTGAGGTAATAAATCAAGAGAGAAGTAGAGTCATTTTCTCATAGACTTCTATACAACCAGAGGAGTCGCCCCCTGGTGGGCACTAGAGAGAATGCAGCTTTAAGACACTTCAGCTTTGGCTTCACTTTTAGGAACTGGAGGTTGGTGCTTGGGGAAACCTCAGTCAAGGATTTGTATATATACAAAAACGAGACCATGTACAGTCAGTGCACTGACCTCAGTGTCTCCAGTCTACAGTGTGGACTCTCCAGTGCAGCACACAGCAGCTCCACTCCTGAATCCTGCAGGCTGTTGAGACTCAGGTCCAGCTCTCTCAGATGGGACGGGTTGGACTTCAGAGCTGAGGCAATGACTTCAGTGAGTCTCCGAAAGTTCACAGCCACGAAGTCTGTCATAGCACAAATATTTGTTATAACGATGAAAGAGGACGCTTTATATTTACTTCATGCATTTAATGACAAAAGAAGTTCTCGTATTCGATTTGAAATATTACGAAAATATTATATACTAATATTAACTAATGGAGGAAAAAAGTTGTCTGTTGTCACCAAGAGCTCTACATTACCTGAAAGCAGACAGAAATGTGTATAAATGTATGTGTATAATCCACAGACTATAGCTGCTGCTATGATGTTAGCATAGCTTAGCACGAATCAAACTGAACTTCATTCAGAAAACAAGCATTTAAAAAGTTGTTTTCCTGTCGTAACGCTGCCAGACCTAACAAGGCATGAATTCAGACTTTTTACAAATCAACATCATTATGTTGTTATTTCAGCATCGATGTTATCTGGTTATTGCAATTGATTTACAGCAAAATCAGAATATTTTGGGTTCATACACTCGTAAACCAGGCAACATGTCAGTATAAGTCATCACACCCAACTTTTCACACATTCCACATCCAAAATATATTCTAGATTCCATTTGATAAAAAGTTCTTGATTTCACAAAATATTTGATGTAACCCAAATACTAAAGTGTCATCATTTCTTAACTATGAAGGTCCATATTTGGGTACAGGTGTGACATTTAAGCCTGCAGTTTAAACAATGTAGGTGATGAAGCACACAGTACTCAAACTTGTTTTACCATTGCTTCACGTATGCAGTAACAATGTTCACTTACACAAAGACAAATACACTAAAACGCACAAAACAAAACAGATGCTGCTGAAAAAAGTATTACCGGTACTTAAAAACAATTAATAGTGACTAACCTTTAAAACATGCACCATGCACTATTTTATTTTGTTTCTATTCAGACATAGTGTACAAACACAGAGCTTCTTTCAGAGGGGCAACGATTCATTCTCATGAACAGACATCAGCCAGGTTGTAGAGCAGGGTGTCAAACTCATCTCCACTCTGGGCCACATCAGCATCACGGTCCCTCAAAGGGCCGGTTGTAACTGTAAGACTGTATAACTAACTTCTCCTAACATATTGTTAAATAACTCTCTGCATTTGATTATTGTTTATTCAAGTGTAAACATATTGTACATGCAGTTATATAAATGAAAAATGATATTTAAACACATTTCTGTTATTATAACATAAATCATTTTAATTGAGGGTTAAGAAACCCACATGACTCTATCAAAGATCAAACTATTAAAGAAAATAACAAAGACAAATATCAAACACAAGTTATTACATTAACGTTGTTCAAAGCTGTTTGTGTCACCTCTCTGCATCACTAATGTTCCTCCCTGTCGTCGTCCTGTGCATGGCAGCTACATCCAAGAGCTGCTCACTGAGAGTCAGGTCTGATAAACATGGATAGATGATGTATCCGTGTTGTCTGTGCTTTCATCAACAGTTCATTAAAAACACAAGTACCTGCTCGTCTCTTAGCTGCTGTGTTGTTAGATTGCTGCTAGTTCATGAACTCGGTCTGCGATGGTGTTTCTTCACAAACTGACATTTGTAAAAGTCTGTATCTGGTCGGAGCTCTGCTCACAGACCTTCAGCATGCACTGGGCTGTAGCTGTGTAAATATATTCTGCTGTGATTGCAGTCTGCCTTTTAATTCTTGGACAATTTGATGTTTTTCTTGGAGGCTAAATTTAGCTCCGTGTTTGGTGTCAAAATGCCGACGTGAATTGTATCCTTCATCACCGACACGCCTCATAACACAGAAGACAGACCGTTGTTCTCCTTGAAGCACAAACATGTATTCTCTTTCCCATCTTTCATTACATTTTCTTCCCTCTGCATCAATTTTTCTCTTCGTGGACATTTTGGGATTATTTGTCGATCTTTTCCAATCGTTGGAAAACCTTTTTTCGGGCTGTTGCCTCTCCTGTCCACCTGTTGTGATAGTTTTAATGTCGGTACACAGACAACATGCTATCTCATAATTTCAACTTTCTATCTCATAATTTCAACCATGGGGATATTTTTATTTTCAAGTCTAACTTTTAATTATTTTTCCAAAAAAAAGAAGAAGAAATATATATATATATATATTTTTGCTGGCGGATTCGCGGGCCACATAAAATGACGTGGCGGGCCTTGAGTTTGACACGTGTTGTAGATGAACCCAGTATCGACACTGAATACGTTCACCGAGCACCGCAGGATGATGTTATGAACACTGCGTTTGGTTTCCCGCCATATCTGGGACAAGGGGTCTAGATCAGCACTGACTAAATATCTTGTAAAAAAGCTTAGTAATAGTGTCATAGATTTATTTTTGGTTCAGAGGGTATGATTTAAAAATGGTGTCATATTTAATCTCATTATTATGTACCCAAGATCTTCCTCATTGCCAGTTTTTTGGTTCATTTTGTAAAAAAGAAGTAAACAAGTGAAAATGAAACACCTTTACATTTTGTATTATCTTGTCATTTGCAATCGCCTTCATCTTTTTAAGTGTTGATTTTAAAAATAAACGTTATTTTTCAGTAAAACGCATTGGTGTGATAGTTTGTATATTTGAAGATTTAAACTACTTGTCTAAACTGATTTATTAAGTTAATCACATCTGGACTTACACAGCTTTCTTGCAGTTCCTCACAGCTGGAATGAGTCTCCGTCGCCCCTCATCTGAGGTGTTGTACTTCTGCAGGTCCAACTCATCCAGAACCTCCTCTGACATCTGTAGCATGTAGGCCAGAGCTGAGCAGTGGATCTCTGAGAGTTCCTTCTCCGATCGGTTCTCCGACTTCAGGAACTCTTGGATCTCCTGATGCACCGAGTGGTCGTTCATCTCCGTCAGACAGTGGAAGATGTTGATGCTTCTGTCAGGAGAGATCTCAGAACTGTTCATCTTCTTCAGGTTGTTGATGGCTCTCTGGATGATTTCTGGACTGTTGTCTGTCTGACCCAGCAGGCCTCCTAAGAGTCTCTGGTTGGACTCCAGAGAGAGGCCACGAAGGAAGCGGACAAACAGGTCCAGGTGACCATTTTTACTTTTGAGGGATTTCTCCATGGCTCTCCTCAGGAAGGCCTCCAGGGTTGGGTAATCATCCCTCCTCATGAAGTCCTTCAGTTCCTCTGTCTTCCTGTTTGTGAAACAGTGGAACATGTAGACTGCAGCCAGAAACTCTTGAACACTCAGATGAACAAAGCAGTAGACAGTTTCCCCGAAGATCACGCTCTCTCTTTTGAAGATCTCTGTACAAACTCCTGAGAACACCGAGGCCTCCGTGACATCAAGACCAACCTGCTCCAGGTCTTCTTGGTAGAACATGATGTTTCCTTTCTCCAGATGTTCAAACGCCAGCCTCCCCAGCTTCAGAAGAACTTCCCTGTCAGCCCCCGTCAGCTCCTGAGGACTCGTCTCTTGTCCCTCGTGGTACTTCTGCTTCTTCCTCTTTGTCTGGACCAGCAGGAAGTGTGAGTACATGTCAGTCAGGGTCTTGGGCAGCTCTCCTCTCTGGTCTGTAGTCCACATGTGGTCCAGAACTGTAGCAGTGATCCAGCAGAAGACTGGGATTAGACACATGATGTGGAGGCTCCTGGATGTCTTGATGTGTGAGATGATTCTGCTGGACAGCTCTTCATCACTGAACCTCCTCCTGAAGTACTCGTCCTTCTGGGGGTCGGTGAAGCCTCGTACTTCTGTTACCCTGTCAACACGTCTAGGAGGGATCTGATTGGCTGCTGCAGGTCTGGAAGTTATCCAGACGAGTGCCGAGGGAAGCAGATTCCCCTCGATGAGGTTCGTCAGCAGCACGTTGACCGATGCCTTCTGTGTGACATCAGACACGACCTCATTGTTGATGAGATCCAATGAAAGTCTGGTTTCATCCAGACCATCAAAGATGAACAGAACTCTACAGACAGAGAGCTCCTCTGCTGTGATCTTCTGTAATGTTGGATGGAAAACATGGAGCAGCTCGAGAAGACTGTACTGCTCATCTTTGATCAAGTTCAGCTCCCTGAACGACAGCAGAACCACCAGACTGACATCTTGGTTCTCCAAACCCTCGGCCCAGTCCAGAGTGAACTTCTGCACCAAGAAGGTTTTTCCAACGCCGGCGACGCCGTTGGTCAGAACGACTCTGATGGGTGTCTGTTGGTCTGGTGAGGCTTTAAAGATGTCGTAGCACTTGATCGGAGCGTCATGGAGGATCTTCTTCTTGGAAGCTGATTCAAGCTGCCTCACCTCGTGTTGGGTGTTCACCTCTTCACTCTGTCCCTCTGTGATGTAGAGCTCAGTGTAGATCCTGTTAAGGGGGGTTCCACTTCCTGTTTTATCAGTTCCTTCAGTCACATGTTCACATCTCCTCCTTAGACTGATCTTGTGTTCATCTAACACCTCCTGTAGACCACTATCTCCTGAATGACAAGGACAAATGTGAGACAATCAAATGCTCGGACAGAAGATCAGGTATCTGTGGCTGTCTGTTAAATGGCCTCTCTATCTATCTACCTACCTGTCTATTTCCCTACCTACCTGTCTATCTACCTACCTGTTTCTCTACCTACCTGTCTGCCTGTCCACCTACATACTAGGGGTGGGAATCACCAGAGATCCCGCGATACGATATCACGATACTGCGATATTCTGAGACTGTTCATCTCACTTATCACGATACTTGGGTCACGATAAGATATTATCACGATATTGCGATTTATTACTTTTTTCAACTTCAAATGATGTCCCCAAAGGAAAACTGTGTCAACATGTTTTATCTAATAAGATAAAGTTTTCAGTCTGTTCATCTCACTTCAATCATTTTCATTGCAGCAAAATAAGATTGTCAAGCAGACAGACTGACCAACAATGTCATAAATGTAGCATGAACCTGAGAAACTGAACTGTTTGTATTACTACATAGTCCAACTTAACTAAATGCAAACGTGTGGACTCAGTATATGAACTATAACTTGTATAAGTAGGATATTAGAATTATATAAGTCAGTATATGAACTATAACTTGTATAAGTATGATATTAGAGTTATATAACTCAGTATATGAACTATAACTTGTATAAGTAGGATATTAGAGTTATATAACTCAGTATATGAACTATAACTTGTATAAGTAGGATATTAGAGTTATATAACTCAGCATATGAACTATAACTTGTATAAGTAGGATATTAGAGTTATATAACTCAGCATATGAACTATAACTTGTATAAGTAGGATATTAGAGTTATATAACTCAGTATATGAACTATAACTTGTATAAGTAGGATATTAGAGTTATATAACTCAGCATATGAACTATAACTTGTATAAGTAGGATATTAGAGTTATATAACTCAGCATATGAACTATAACTTGTATAAGTAGGATATTAGAGTTATATAAGTCAGTATAACTTGTGATGCGTGGACGTCGAGGGCAGAGACAGTTATGCGCTGAACTCTCCTCATGAGCCGGCTGCTGTTGGCAGGTTTAACCCCGTTGTGAGGCCAGATGTCTTTGTTTTGACCAACTTCCTACCAATCACGCTGACCCGGGACCTTTGCTGACCTCACCAGAAAATAACTCAGCACCATCTAGTGGACTGAAAAAGCAATTGATTTGATTTTTCTAAAATAAATAAATAAATAGTTGAGTTTATATAATAAACCGTCCGTGTATCGATACAATATCGCCACGCAAAATATCGCGATACTATGCTGTATCGATTTCTTCCCCCACCCCTACCTACATACGTACCTGTCTACCTGTCTACCTACCCGTTTACCTACCTTCCAGTCTACTTACCTGACAGTCTACCTGTCGATCTAACTACCTGACTACCTACCTGCCTGTTTATGTACCTACCTGTCTGCATGTCCGTTCACACTACACTACCTTCATACGTACCTGTCTACCTGTCTATCAACCTACCTACCTCGCAGTCTACCAACCTACCTGCCAGTCTATACCTGCCTGTCCCTCAGGTATGTAAACTCGTGGTGTCTTGTAATCCCATGTGGGCCATAAATACAACTAATGAATGAATAAATAAAAATGGCTGAAGCCACATCTATGAATCATTTCTTGGTGTCTCCATGCAGCAGAGAGACATCTTACTTTGCACAGTGCTGGTCCCAATGGCTGTCTGCAGTCCAGATCTTTCTCCACATTGGGGACAGGAGGAGTCCCCTGATGAAGCAGACTGGTCCCAGTACGAGGTGATGCACTGTCTGCAGAACCAGTGTCCACAGCTGGTAGAGACTGGATCCTTCAGGACGTCCCGACACAAAGCACAGTGGGACGGCTGCTCCTCTTCGGGGTCATGAGCCTTCTTCCTGTCTCAGTGGAGACCAACACATTCTTTATAACACATTTTATATTCATCATGAGGTGTTTGAAGTCTCTTCAGAATACAATTTTAGTATTTGTTAAAATGTTTAAAATATGAATCATTCCCCAAATATGCGAGACAATATCTGAAATAAATAGAACAAAATCAAATCACAGACCTCTAGCGTGTAACTACATAAAGGTTTATTACCGTTGTGGAAGCATCGTCTGTGGTCACTTCTGTGAGCAGTCTCTGCTGTAAAGCTGATAAAAGCTCTCCAGATTTGCTGACATCATCAAACCGTTTGCCACTAAAGTTCTGATGACGGGTTGTTATGACACATGTCGCCCGTGGGTGCACAGTAAAATGGCCGCCAGAGACCGTGTTTTCTGCTGCTGAACTTTATGGGAGATTTCTGGCAAAACTTTTAAACTCCGTTGATGAGAGAATTTCTGTAAACAGATAAGAAGAAATACAAAAGAAACATTAAAGAAGTGTTACTGGTTTAATGGACGCTGGTGTTGAGCAGATAATGTCTTTAAATGTATCTCTGTTTCTGTACATCATCAACACAAAGGAACACTTCATCCTTCAGTTTATCACAAACATTCATCAACACATCAAGGAACACTTCATCCTTCAGTTATCACAAACATTCATTATCAACACTTCATCCTTCAGTTTATCACAAACATTCATCATCAACACATAAAGGAACACTTCATCACAAACATTCAACATCAACACATAAAGGAACACTTCATCACAAACATTCATCATCAACACATAAAGGAACACTTCAAATTGAATCTAAAAACATAATCTCGTGTGGTTGATAATCATAAAGCATATTTCTAGAAAACACAACGCAAGTTTCCACATAATTATATATTTATAAACACACATGAATGAATCCAAATGAGGTCTGAACTACAAGTAGCCTACAGATCTAACAGGAAGTGACTGTTTCTTTGACTTCCTGTAGGCTGAAATCGCCCCTGCTGCTTCCGCATTATCTCGTCTACTTTCCAGGCGAAAAGCAGTTCATCTGGAAAGTTAAATTAACCTTTATTAACTTTATTAATTCATATTTGTTTTCTACCAGATATGTTGGAGCAGCGTTTACCGTGAATCTCAGCATAGAGGCGCACTAACATGTAAGTGTCTGCTGAGTTGAGCGCAGTGTTAGTTACCGTAATGTTACGTTCGCGTGCGGCTAAGAGAGTAATAACGATGTGAACCGTTTACATTGCGCGGCAACAAACTCCCCAAAAAGGTCCCAACATGTTCAAACTGTCACTTAGCTCGCGTTAGCTGAGAAGCTATGAAAAGTTTACCTGGTAGTGGAGCAGCGGGCTGTGTTCATCTGTCACTCTCCTCAGTTTAACTTCCTGATGGCGGTTTCTCTGAAGGTCTGGACTAATGCGGAGCCAACTCCACTGATTGGATGAAGGACTGATGACGTCTCTTCTTCTTCTTTTAGTTTAATGGCGGACTATCAACCAACGCTTAAGGTGCATACCGCCCCCTACTGTACCGGAGTGTGTACCATCATGACTTTATGACAATTGTCATTTAAACACAATAATAATGTTATCATTAATAAATGAAATAAAGAAAAGACTTCATATAGAAGTTATATTGTGGATATTAAACCCGTTCCATTCACAAATGTACATGAAGCACTTTATATACTGTATATGTAATTAATATATTATATTACTATAATTTTATATTTATATTATATTTATATTATATTATATTATATTAGTGCATATTAATAGTGTAGTATTACACATTATCAAGTATAATAATACACGATAGTCAAGATATTTTTACAGTTGAAGTGCAATATTTAGAGGGGAAAGTGTTACGTTAATGTTTTCAGAATTAAAGAATCAAAACTAAACATTTTTTCTCTCAATGCACTGACGTCATTCTCACATCATGACTTTTTCTTTTACACTTTGTTTCCACTTGTCAAAAGACAAAAACTGGTGATTGAAAAGTGACTAGCTCATGTTTCTACTGAGCAGTTCTGCTTCACTCACTAAAACACACTTTCTACTAATAACTACCCACAGTTCTCTCCATTACACTCATCAGTACAAACTAAAGAAGCATTAGAAACCTGTGGAAACACCTGTAACCATTACGATCAGGTAGAAATCACAGCTGGAAGCTATCAACAGCATGCAGCTTTGCTCTTTGGTGTGCACAACAATGGAGGCGTGTCGATGAGAACAAACACGCTGCGTTTGTGTTCAGAGTTATTGTGGGAGGTTCCAGTGTGTTACAGTTATTGTTCCTATTGTTTAGCAGCCAATCAGGAGCTGAAGCTGAGCAGGTGTGTGGACAGGTGGAGCTGGAACACAAACATGAGTCAGCTGCTGTGGACTGAAGGTGTCCTCTGTGTTCTGCTGTCACACTGCCCTCTAGTGGAACCACGCAGTCATTACACTGCAGAGGGTTTAACAGCACAAACAACCAAGGCCTCCTCACACGTCTCAACTAACAGAGAATATGAAACAACATACAGAAATAAAATGAAAACTACACAAATGAATGAAATCCAACAGCAGGGCTATCTCAATTTAACGTACAGCTATGAAGTAAAGAAACCACTTCAGAGCGTTCTTGTCTTCAACACGTTTCAGTGACTTACTGACGAGTTTGAATTCTTTCCTAACGCATCAAACTGGGTTTAGTCTTCAAGTATCTGATTCTATGTATAAAGAACTGTCTTCACACACTGCAGAGTTTTTATCATGTGAACATGATGGAAACCAGCTGCTTCATTCAGGGAAACATCCAGAGCCCGGTTCACTTGATGGAGCGACACGTTCAAACTGTGGGACATCTGAAACACCTCGGTGTACTTCTGGACTCTGAAGGTGAAGATCTCTGAAGATACAGAGGATATTTTCAAGAGATGCTCACAGAGACTTTTTAGTGCGAGTGCACAAAATGAAATAAAACCATTTTCATGAGATTACAGGAAGTATTGTTATATTCATGTCGTTAATATGTACAGGATATGAACGATGTATGTTTCCATGTTGTAATCTTCAAAGCTCCTCATATTAAACTAGACATTCAAAGTTATCAGAAGAACTTTAACTTCTTTAATATAAAGATCATTTTTATCTTTTATTCGATTCAACATAAACTTAATTACAGACTCACAATGTTGCTGCACGTTAAACTACGACAGTGCTTCAAAACGAATTTTAATAACTTAAAAAGAAAAACTGAGATTTTTATGACTCATCGTAATAATTAAACATAATCGTAATTATTTCAGAGATATTTGATTTCAAACTAAACTAAATAGTTAAGTTATAAAGTTATACATGAAGCTCGTTATCTAAATTATAATAGTGTTTACATCATATTTATTTATTTTGTTTATTGAGAATTTGTTGTAAATGTTTACTGCTTATTTTATTGTTTATTCTTTTGTTTAATGTTCCTCTGATCTCTTTTCGACACAGATTCATTATTTCGAGGCTCATCTAAACACAAATCTGAATAAATAGTTTTATTAGATTTTACACATAATCTGAGAAAACCTCTTAAACATTTCCATCTTTGAGCTAAATTAAATGTAATAATCTATAATCAATCTACGAGCTGAATGAAGACAACACACAACACCAAACAGTCCGTTCTTTAAGCAAAACATTTATATATATATATATAATATATATACACTTCAAAGATCTCTGAAGGAATTAGTATCAAACAATGATCTGCTGCGTTACATTCTGATTGAAGCCCTTTTTGTTTAGAATCTTTTCAAAATAATTAAAAATGAAAATAAGAAAAAGAAAAGACGCCGTCAAACGGCAACAAAGAGAAAACATTTACATTAAAAACAAATCAACAAAACCCCAAAAACACTGGATGACCTCTTCTTCAGCCGTCACAACACAAAGTCTCTTCTTCTTCTGGAGCTTTCAACAAGCGGAGGAAAAACAGGAAGTAAGTGGACCTTTGAGTTTATCCAAGACGAAGAAGTTCAGCGTCAACAAATGACATTGGTCGCCTCCGTTGGTTTCATGCCGTTGACTTCCATTCATTGTCATTTCTTTCTTAATATTTCTTAAAATGCAGACGGATGTGATGAAGCTCAAGACCCTTTAACTTACTCTAATTTAGACCACAGACCTCCATCAGGTGGGATTCTATCTTTTAGATGTTTTATTGAAGTAACATAGTCGTACATTCTGTCATCGTGTCACTTATGCATGAAAATAATAGCGAAATAAATGTTTCCCCTCTTTGTGGCCTAATTTCACATTATTACAACTTCCTGGTCCGTCACGTGATGTCATCAGGGCCCAAAAAGACCTTTACCCATTGACTTACATTGAGGATAATTACATTGTTGAGGTGAATCAACTTCCCAGTACAAACAAAAGAAGATCCCGTATTTAAATATTCAGGTCCTGGACCGAGGGGGCGGGGCTAAAGGAACCACCGTCGTTCTTCGCTACAGAGAAGTGAAGAACGACGTAAAAGAAAGAAATATGACGTTAACAGTGAGAATTTAAAAGATAATTTTACACGTCGAGAAAGTCAAAAAGCAAGTTGATACAAATCAGCTTCGTTCAAAAAGTCTTTAAATCTACAAATCAGTTCAACTAAACATGTTCAGATTAAATGAACAAAATGTTTTTCTTTCCGTTTCAGACTGAAGCAGATGAACGGTGCGTTCACAGGCTCTCAAGAAAGTGGGTCCCATGAACTGTAGTTAAACCCGTAAACCACGACAGTAAATCTGTGTGTTTGAAGCTTGTTCTTGTTTTACTTTATTTAATTATTAATTCTGTGTTTCTGAGTCTGAGCTCCAGAAAGAAAAACAACTGATTTAGTCTTTAGTCCAACTGTGATTCCTCCAGTTTATGTACGTTTATTTAACAAATCAAACATCAGCTGACCTCCATTAAAGGAACAGGGATCATTCAGAATATAAAATATAATGCTTTTAGCTGCTGATGCGACAGGAGGAAGAGGAGGAGGAAGATCTGATCATAACTGTACAACAAAAACTAACTAAACCCAAAACCTTACAAAAAAGAAAAAGATTAAAAGATGAAGATTTGTGTTAAAAACATCCACCAGAGCTCCGACAGTAACAACTCCATTAAAGTCATTGTGCCAACTTTGTTAAGTGCAATCCTTCATCATCATCATCATCATCGTCATCAGTATAAAGGACAGCTGGTTAGTGATCTTGTGTTTTTTTGTTTTCATCAATATTACATCTATAAAACTAAAAAGATTAAATAAAAGAAAACGATCCCTTTTACAGTTTACGGTCAGAAACCGTAGAGAAACATCTGGCGCTGCAGATGTTTGCTTCTGTTTGATGATGAGCCTCCAGTGTGCTCTTATCTTACAGTTGACTTGTTTACTGTACGTGTTGTCTGTTAACAAGAGGAGAGAAGAATCGGATCTTATATTCCAGATCACCTCAGAAGAGTTTCATTCCAAACATCGACACTGAAACGTGAGATTAAAATAACGAACATCAAACATCCTGAGGACGATGTCAATTAATATTCATGACTTTTAAACGACGCTTAAAGAGACAGTTCACCCTAAAATGTATCAATCTATAATCAATCACGTTCACAGGGTGATTTGGTAGATTTGGCGTCAAATCAATAATTTTTACTCTTCTAAGCAGAAAATTTAGATTTTATTATTTTACACTTTTGGGATGAAAATACTGATTTCATTTTGTGTCACACGATGAATCTTAAACAGTTAAACAGCAAATAATCCGTTGTTTTGGTCCGAGACGAAATAATAATCACTAAACGAACTATTTGCTAATTCAGGTTTTGCTCCAATTATGTGACTTTTTAATCGAGTGACATTCAACGATGGAAAGAAGAGAACGAGATGTGAGGAATGAAACTCTTCAGTCAGCAGGAAGAGAAACTAGTCGCCTTCTTCAGTTCCTGGATCAGCGAGCGATCACATGACCCACACGTCACATGACTCACATGGAAAGTGTAGGAGAAGAAGCTGTAGTGCTGCAGCATAAAGGAGGCGGAGGGGCGGCCATGTTGGCTGGAGCTGGTGAGATTACGCAAGAGTTCAAGGCACGAGGATGGGCGCGTTTGTTTTGTGACACAAGAGGGGGGAGGAGTCACTGACGGGAAGATTATGATGAAAGACAAGATCATGTGATGACGTTTGCTTTTCATTCACTGGAGGTCCTCTGCTCTCTCGCCCTCGTTCACATGAAACTTTATTTTTAACCCTCAGACTGTTAATGTTACGTTGTCACCGCGTGTCATGTGACGAAGAACAAACCAATCACAGTCTTTTCTTAAATAGTCTGCAGTGAACATGTGGAGAAGTTCATCATTTTAGTGGAAGAAAGAGACTTTATACAGATTTACACCATGTGACCTACTGCTAAATTACCTCAAACTCCTCCTCATCATCGCAGCCTGCAGGTTTTGGTTAATTAGCACCGTGGATAAAAGGTTGAAAACTTTTTTGAATGTCCACTTCCACTATTTTTTAAATCGTGTTTTTAGCTCCACTAAACCTGGAACTATAATTGTCACAGACTGTCAATTCTCTCTCTCTCTCAAACGGTAGAGTTAGGGGCTGGGGGGCTGGGGGGGGGGGGGCTGAGAGCATCAGCTGATTTGTCAGAAGCAACAGGAAAAGCTCTGCGTTCAGCATAATATCTACATTTTGTTATTTATATTTTAAAAAAGGGATCTTGACTTTTTGCTGGTGACGATTTTACAAAAATAGATAAAAAAATACCGACTTCTACAAAACAAAAAAACACCGGAAGGACAGAAGAGATAAAAAAAGGTCAAACATTTTCCCCGCAGAAATAACAAGCAATCACCCTGTGTAGGTCCGGAGGAAGAGGAGGAAGAGGAGGAGGAGGAGGAAGAAGAGGAGGAGGAGGAGGAGGAGGTGTGTTTTCTCATTAGCACCGTTGTGTTCTGTAGTGACTAATTTCAGCCCAATCAGGAGTCAGAAGAGTTCTGCTGGTCGACCAGTTCATTCCACATTTCATTGTTTCAGGAAACATCGTGATCGCTGCTGCGATTCGAGGAAGAAGTGAAATATGTTTTGGTTTTGACGTGAATAGATGAAGAAACAGGCGTAGAGCGTAGAGGGGGGGGCCTCAGTCGCTGCTGTCGTCTTCGTCGTCGTCGTCCGACAGGTTGTTGAACTTTGACCCCAGCCGGCTGAAGGAGTCCGAGTGCGGCGCCAGCCCCCCCGCCGTCAGCTGCAGGAAGCAGAACTCGCAGACGCGGACGGGTTTGGACGACTGGCTGGGCAGCAGGTGCTTCTTCTCCGAGCACGGCCCGCACACCACGAAGCCGCACTTCCTGCAGTGGTGGCGCCGGCTGACCGGCGTGAACTTCACCTTCTGGCAGCGCATGCACACCGTGGCCTCCGAGTCGGGCACCCACACGGCGGCGTGCTCGCCCGTCGGCGCCTTGCCGCTCTTCTGCAGCAGGTCCTCCACGCACTTCCCGATGTGGTTCATCCACTCGGACTTCTCGGTGGCGGTGGCGGCGTAGACGGCGAAGGACTTGGTGGGCGTCTTGATGAGCCAGCCGTTGCGCAGGTCGCCCTCGTCGGGTACCGTGGCGATGGTGACGCTCTCCAGCGGGATGATGTGCTGCTTGTTGTACTTCTTCTTCTGGATCACGATGTTGCCGTAGACCAGGATGTCGTTGAAGAGGAAGAACTGCCGCGCTTTGGGCTTCTTGCGGCACAGTTTGGTGAGGACGCCCTCGCCGATCAGCACGCGGCCGGGGATGACGAGCGGCTGGCCGGCGGCTCCGAAGCAGCCCTCCACCACCGCGATGCGCTTGGAGTTGGCCTCGCTGTTGGCTAGCCGGTCCACCATCTTCACCTCAGCTGGAGGAAAGCGGAGACAGGGAGAACACTTTGAGATTCATAGCGTTAAATCTCAAACCGCTTCTTTCATATCGCCCCCCTATCTAATCAACCGCTAGCAAAATACAGATGATATGGAACATGAAGAGGCTTATTGTGCTGCTGTGTACATTAAACTATTAGAGCTGAAAACGCGGCGCCGCGCCTTGTGTGATCAGGGCCTGACTCTCATCATGGGAGTGAAATCTGTGCTCCTGAACAGAGCAGAAACACACATATATATACACACACACACACACACACACGTGTACATACACACACACACACACACACACACAATCTTGTCTGACTACGTACTGACAACACGCTTAATATTCTATCAGTGAAGAGTTTTGTATTTGATGAAGGGGCTGCTGATACGTGACACTAGATGGTTTTGCTTCTATGAGGAGTAAAGTAATCTGTTTGCTGAACACCATGTAACACCGCTAACAAGCCTGTCGGACGCTTTACTTAACAACGCTAACTCGCAGTAGATAGCAGTGCAGCCTGGTGTCCTCAGTGATCCGACACGTCAGCCTATCGCCGAGGCAACAGGCCAACCGGCTCCCACCGGCAGACAGAGACGAGGGCACGGAGAGCAGCAAGGGCTCCGGAGAGGAAGAGGCACAAATATACAGGCTGGAGGCTCTCAAAGCACACAGAGGGGATGAAGCATGCAGAGTATACGCTCCCTTTGCTTCTGCCGTCACGAATGCTGGAAGATAAACAGAGAGTTTCCTCCTTAGGATCGTATTCAGATTTAATTTATAATAAATAAATATTATTTCACCATCTTAAATCATCTTTAATTGAAGAAAGGACACACGGAGATGAAGGACCAATAGTGACACATCTACAGATCTTATTCAGATACGTAATTAGGGATTTTATTATCAATTAATTGGCTGATTATGTCTTCAGTGATTTAATCAACGTGGTCAATAAAATGCTTGTATTGTTCAATCAACAGTTAATTGGTTTAGTTTATTCAATTAAAATGATATTAAAACGAGAAAAGAAAAACTGACAAACCATTAAACTATAACCAGATTATTGTTATCCATCATCCCTCCATCCATCCATCATCCCTCCACAAACAACCGTCTCTCACTCGTATTATTAACTATTATTATGATATCATCTATTCAGCTGCTTTCATCCAACAACAGGAGCCATGCAGCTGATCAGGAGAAGGCGGTGTGTGGAGGTCTGCAGCTCGTGGTTCTGAATGTTAACGACCTCGTGTTACAGGAACAGCTTCAGACGAGTCCGATGGTTCACAAGGTGAAGACTGAAGCAGATTAAACAACAATATTCACTTTATTATATAATAAGTCTGATAGAAATCAACTGAATACGTCTTCAGTAAACATTCAGGCTGCACGATTATCACCAAAATGATCATCGAGATCGTTTTATATCAATACTGAGATCACGATTATTACGACAAAATTATATTTGCACTTTCACATTTCAATAAAAAGAGCAGGGCTTTCACTTTACATCTAGTGTTGCATTACATTAAATAACGAGTCTAAAGTGGGAAACAAAGATTGTTTGCAGTTTACAGTAAAAGATGTTGAAAGATTTTATTTAATGATTCTTACTAACACACTGAAATGAATGACTTCAATAAGCCAAATGGCAACGAACATCGTCTTGGTGTCAGTGTACATTTTATAATTTTCTTTTAATATTAATATATTTTTTTGTATTGTTATTAATTAATTAAATTTATTTTATTATTTTATTTTATTATTTTATTTCTGTCTGCAGTCCCTGAGCAGGCGATTCCACCAGGTGAATAACAAAGAGGAACAGTTCAATACATTAGTTCAGAGCTCACCAGCTGCTACCGCCTAAAAGGAAAAGGAGGAAATTGGGTTTTTCAACTCTTGCGGTCTGAAAACTGAGAAGGAAGGGAAGCGATGAGTCAGGAGCTAAAAGAGAGAGAGTGACGATGACGAGTGAGTGAAGAACAAGGAGAGTCGTTGTTAAAGTCTCAGTTCTGTGGTGAAGCTGCTCTCTGAGACACCGTGAAGTCAACAAACCGCTTCTACCGTCCAAGAGAGCTTAATTAATAAGCATTTTAGTTTATTCTGCAGCCATGTGGGCCACAGACAGAAGAGCATATTTATTTATTTTTAATTCATTTTAATTCATTTTATTTATTTTAATTCATTTTATTTTTTAATGAAATAATGTAATATAAAATGTAATTTTTAACAGGGGGAACAGTTCAATGAGCAAAGACATCGTGTAGAGAATAATGTAAACAAACCGGTTGTACCATCCCGGTGAGCGTTTGATCTCTTCAGGACTTCCTGGTAAAATAAAAGTAAAATAAAAGTTGAATAAAGATCAATATCTATTGGACGACTTCCTTTTGCAAACCTCGAGTCTGCAGCAGCTTCTTAACTAAATTCAGCTCATTTGCATGATTCAAAGATTATAAAAATAAATATTTTTGTTCCTTCTGCACCAAAAATAAAACATTCCGTAGCCATGTGGGCTGATATTGTATTCATGCATTTTATTTTGTTTTATTTAAATGTATTTTATTTTGATAGAAAGGCATAACTGTAATTATGACAAACTGCAGCGCTGTCGTGAACAACACAGCGCTGTTGTCTGCGTTGGGACGGAGGACATGTCCTCCCCTCTGCTAGTGTGTGGGTGAGCTTCTGAACATGCAGAGAGGAATCCAGTGAAACATGGCGGCTCTTTGTGACTGAAAGCTTCTCTGATAGCGCGACCACAGAGCTGCTGCTGCTGCGCGGTGAATAACGACGCGTTACTCCACCGTGGGAGGAGGAACGGGGGAGAGCTGAACCTGATGTAGAACCAAACACCTTCTCATCACACCTGGAATGTCATTTAAACAACTGTTGACACCAGAAACTCCAATCTTGTGTCAAACTGGAAACAGGAAGTTCAACATTAGCGGCGCTATTAGCACAATACTCAGCAGGTCCTGAGTCAGTGCTCTTTGGTCACTTGGTAGAGATAACGCCGGTTCTTATCATCTAAACCACCTTCTATGAACAGTCACTTCTCCTCCTGCAGGGTTTCAGGCTGGAGGGGATTTCTCAACTCCAATCTTTAATTAAACAACATGTAATATGATACGACTACTCTGCCTGTCACAACTATCACCTGAGGGAAAAGGTTCAATTAGAGGATCTCAAGCTTCAAACATGTCTGAGAACATCCTGAGTGACAATATTTAAGCGGTTCTCCTGCAGTAAAAGGGCTTCAGTAGAAACAATGGAGGCTCTACGTGTTATAAGTATTAAACGATTCACTCAGCTCATCACAAACACGTCCGATCACATGAGCACTCGAGAGAGCTCTGGAAGGAACTCGGATGCTTTTAAACATCTTAACGAACCACAGCGACCCAGCTCAATAACCGGAGTAACAACAGACCAAACAGCGTGTTACAGAACAGCTCAGCAACACCGAGAACTCCATTTATGTCCACGCTCTTATTCTGAAATGTCAGAGGTTGTATTACTTTGACACTCCCACTTAGACCGATATGTCTTCAGAGGGAAAACTACTTCAAACAAACAGGAAGACATTATACTAATGTTTTAAAAAGATAAAAGTACAATAAACATTTCTGAGAGGCTGAAAGCAAAACCTCATTAATCACATGAAGCGTTTAAGTCTTCGTCTTTAGCTGCTAGAAGCTCAGAAATGAGTAAATGAGCGAAACGTTTCCAGCAGTTTGCTCCTTCTGTCTGCAAAACGCTGACGCGCTCCATAATTAAACTCTTCTCCATTCACAGATCACACGCGATGATGTCAGCAGAGACACTCGGAGTAAAAGCTTCCGCTTCGTTTCACCCAGAGACAGAAATAAAACCGTGTCATCGTTTTATTGTCTTCTCTTAAAAGCTTGTTTACGGCTCCATCGCTGACCTACGACCTGCTGAGAAGACTTTCTTCTTCATGAGCGAAGAACATGAAAGTGGATGAAAATGTGTTTGCTTTAGTCAACGCTATCTCCAAATCCTGGTCAGAGACTCATTTATGAATAAAACATTAATTTGTCAATTATGAATGATTTAGTTTAGAGAAATCAGTTCTAAGAGTTTATGAGGTGACGTCTGATTAAAACACCCAAAGTGATTTAATTCACAAAGACATATAAAAGAAAGAAAAGCAGCTAAACTTTACTTTTGTGAAGGTATAAATGTAACTTAGTCACAAAGATATTCATCATTAAAACTACTCAATGAATGAATGCTTTCAGATGTAATAAAATAATAAGAACTTAAGTTCCTGTTTCAGCGGTTCTCTCGGGAGACAAGAGCATAAAAATAATAATTGTGGGAGAAGAAGAAGCTAAACGAACAGAGAGGCTTGTGATCTGATAAAGAGACGGAAACATGTTCAGACCGGAGCTCACTCTTGTTTTCACCGTCAACAGCCGGGAGAGGATTTAATCACCGGTTCAAAGCGATCAGTGAGTCAGATATTCCAACTATCCGATCACTATGCGTTTAAACACGCAGAAGAAGAAGAGGAGTCTCAGTGAGCAGCATTAAGCACAGAGATCCTTCTCCTCGTAAACATACTGGAACTTAAGTTTCCTCCAGATGTTTCCAGATGTTTATAGACGAGGTGTGAAGATTAAATGATACACACAACCAAGTCAGAGATTCACACCTTTACAAACACTAAAGCTTGATTTATTATGAGCTTCATTGCAGAGCAATCCGGCAGGATATGAGTGAGGATACATAATAATCCTTTAAATCATCATTATTCATTATTATCAATGACAGCTAGAGCCTAGAGATCTTCTGCCTAGCAACAGGGTCATTTTTTGAGTTTTTGCAGGTCACGTCGGTACACATGAGAAACATTTATTTTGACATTTTAAAACGTATTAATATATTATTATATATAATGTAACTGACCGTGCTTCAAAGTTATACCCCGGTATAAACTTCAGGCCATGCCACTCGGCCCTAGGGTCACTTTGGGAACGATTCATTGATTGGCCGATCGTCTCTGGTAGAGACCTGTCAATCAGCGTGTAGCCCCGCCCTAAAGCATCCCCTGCTTTATGGTCTGTGTGACTCTAAATGGACCATAATGTACTAAATGAACATCATGCTGTATTGAAGAAGACTTGAAACTAGAGATTGAGACATAAACTCATGTTCACAATGTTTACTGAGGTAATAAATCAAGAGAGAAGTAGAGTCATTTTCTCATAGACTTCCATACAACCAGAGGAGGAGTACATCTACTCAAGCACTCAATTTTAAACTTCGCTTGAATATTTCCATTTCATGTACCTTTAAACTTCTTGTCCACAACATTTCAAAAAGGTACTTTTAACGCTACTATATTTATTTGTCAATATCAGCTCCTCGTTAGGCTACTTTAAAGATTTAGACTCTTAATATAAAAATAAATAAACTTAAACTGATGTATGATTCATTTGTGTATACAACGTCTTTATTTAGCATATAAAGTAGTGAAGAGTATCTCCACCTTTACCAGCTGCAACATTAAAGTGATGAACACATGAATGCATTAATAATAATAATCCGATGTTAAAGGCCTTACCATAGATATATATGATTTAAAATGTAGAATAAGTATATTTTGTACTTCAGTAACCTTTTGAATGCAGGACTCATACTTGAGCAGAGTATTTCACACCCTGTACGAGTAAAAGATTTAATCAGGAACATAAGATCTAACAGCAGGAAATCTCAAACAAACCCACGAAACCCGTCAGGCAGCGTCTCCTCATGCAGCCGGTCCTACGACAGCCGACAAAGTTACTGTTTGTGCGTTTTCCAACGAAAGTCCAACAAAACATGTCAGATTCTGCTCGTTGCACGAATCCAGTCTTTACACAATACACTTCCGTCTTCACGGGAAACGATTTAGCAAAAAAACCGACTTGGTTATGTTTAGAAACGGTCGTGGTTTGTGTTACAATAACCACAGAAGTACGATCAGCGGCCTCACGCCTGAAACATCGCAGTTTGTTGGTCAATAAACGAGTTGTTATTGAACAAAATCATAAACTGAATCTCAATCACCGAAACAATCACAACAAATACGTCAGAAAGGACTTCATGTTTTGTAGACAAACAAGTGGAAAAGTAGGATTGTTTTAGATTTCTCTTATGTGATTGTGAGGCAAATTAATTATCTTTTTTAAAGGCACCAGAGCTGAAAGTGAAAATACTAATTATTTCTCACATTTAACTGATAGACGTCTCGGGTTTTAAATATCGTAGATACTTAAATTTCATTCCCCTGACAAACATGCAGCAGAAGGGCTTTCATTTCAAAATGACGTTTTCACCAAACGTTACAGGTCAGAATTATTACAACATGTTTCTGCTTGGGCTCATTTTAATAAGTGATACCTGAGCGGCTAATGATGAGTCAAACAGTCAGTCGTACTCATTTTAGACGGATGCACTGTGTGTGTGTGTGTAGATATGTGTGTGTGTATGTGTGTAGATATGTGTGTGTGTGTGTGTAGATATGTGTGTGTGTATGTGTGTAGATATGTGTGTGTATGTGTGTAGATATGTGTGTGTATGTGTGTAGATATGTGTGTGTATGTGTGTAGATATGTGTGTGTATGTGTGTAGATATGTGCGTGTGTGTGTAGATATGTGTGTAGATATGTGCGTGTGTGTGTAGATATGTGTGTGTGTATGTGTATAGATATGTGTGTGTGAAGATCTCTGTGTGTGTGTGTGAAGATCTCTGTGTGTGTGTGTGTAGATATGTGCGTGTGTGTGTAGATATGTGTGTGTATGTGTGTAGATATGTGTGTGTGTATGTGTGTGTATGTGTGTAGATATGTGTGTGTGTATGTGTGTAGATATGTGTGTGTGTATGTGTGTAGATATGTGTGTGTGTATGTGTGTAGATATGTGTGTGTGTGAAGATCTCTGTGTGTGTGTGTGTAGATATGTGTGTGTGTGTGTGTGTATATATCTGTGTGTGTGTGTGTGAAGATCTCTGTGTGTGTGTGTGTAGATATGTGTGTGTGTGTGTGTGTGCGATGGTATTTCCTGTCACTACAGGTTTCCGTTCAGCAGACCAGACTCTGAATAACTTGTTGCTCTTGGATTAATTGGCGTCGCCTCCTTTGCAACAGAAATGCTTTAAGCAGCTGCAGGCACACGTTCATGATGCGTCAGTGATATCTCCACTGCTGCTGCTCGTTACCGTCTTTAATAAGCTGAAGAACACACTTCAGAGGTATGAAAGCGTAGTTCAAGCTTAAATTGGATTAATAATTACACCCAACGACCCGACAAACAAAAAGAAGTCAAACAATCTGCTCTTCAACCCAACGTCAGAGGAAGACGCGTCACAATTAAATATAGGACTTTAAATCTTAAACTGCATATTGACGATGTTTTCCGAAATAATCAGCGTCTGATTCACAGGATTGTGATATTTGGGCGGCAATATATTGTTTTGATACACGGACACGTCGATCCTTTCTCATATAAAGGACGAATATCTCACGTACATAATGAAGCCATTACTGGCCACTCGATGGGGTTTCTCTGGTGCGATTGAGCGGAACGTCAGATGGATCTGGAGGATTTATCGTCTGCTTTAATAAAATGATTGAAGAGAGATGAACCGAGTGAAAACACATGTTGAAACAAAAATGTTTTGCAAAATGTTTTAAAAAGGCACAAAGATGGTTTTGTTTTCTTTGCTTCTTCTTCCTCCGATGGTTCAGAGACAGAAGAGCGTGAAACCTTCCTCTGAGGCCACACGAGGACGAAACAAAGAAGTGAAACGCTGACTTACTACGAAACAACAAGTGCTGTTAAGTAAGTGTTGAGGAGAAGCTGCATGCGGCCAGAAATGAAAAGGAGAAGTGTAGATGTTGAAAGTCCACACTGACTGCACACTAGTGTCCTTATGTTCCTGTCCTGTCCGTGTGGTTCATACCGTTATATTCAAAGCTTTGAACTGATAATAACTCAGTTAATGAATGTGAATTACCTTCAAATGTCTACGTCTACCAGCTGTTAGTGAAGCGTTCTACTAGCGAGTGTGTATTTAGTATTCTTGTGTTCGTTAATAGTATTTAGTATCTGTTTCGTAGTTTATTCCTCTAATTGTTTAGACGTTGACGTGTTGGTTCCTCCTCCACAGAACCAAACCCACAGACGATCAGTAACGTAGTGACGGTGCATCTGCATCTATTAGTGACGGCAGTTTGGGTTCATTTTCCTTAAGATAGACCGACAAACATTAACCGGTAACAACAACAACAACAGCACAACGAGACGCTTTGCTTTGACTCCACTCACTCGCATCGCTACGTCCTTTCTGTTTGTAAACGTCCTTTTATTTTCTGAAGTTTATCCTCTAATAAAGCGTTCACTTCAACCAGATTGTGCAAAAGCTCCTCAGTGAAACTATGAAGTCATGATTGATTCATCTGAGACCAACAGTCATGTGACAACAAGGAGGAGAAACTTTGACTGAACTACAGGAAGTGAACACAGAGAGGAGAGGAGAGAGGAGAGGAGAGGAGAGAGGAGAGAAGAGGAGAGAGAAGAGAGGAGAGAAAAGAGGAGACAGAAGAGGAGAGAGAAGAGAGGAGAGGAGAGAGAAGAGGAGACAGAAGAGGAGAGAGAAGAGGAGAGGAGAGAGGAGAGAAGAGGAGAGAGAAGAGAGGAGAGAAGAGAGAAGAGGAGACAGAAGAGGAGAGAGAAGAGAGGAGAGAGAAGAGGAGACAGAAGAGGAGACAGAAGAGGAGAGAGGAGAGAGAAGAGGAGAGAGAAGAGAGGAGAGAGAAGAGGAGACAGAAGAGGAGAGAGAAGAGGAGACAGAAGAGGAGAGAGAAGAGGAGACAGACGAGAGGAGAGAGAAGAGGAGACAGAAGAGAGGAGAGAGAAGAGGAGAGAGAAGAGGAGACAGAAGAGAGGAGAGAAAAGAGGAGACAGAAGAGGAGACAGAAGAGGAGAGAGAAGAGAGGAGAGGAGAGAGAAGAGGAGACAGAAGAGGAGAGAGAAGAGAGGAGAGAGGAGAGGAGAGGAGAGAGGAGAGAAGAGGAGAGAGAAGAGAGGAGAGAAGAGGAGAGAGAAGAGAGGAGAGAAAAGAGGAGACAGAAGAGGAGACAGAAGAGGAGAGAGACGAGAGGAGAGAGAAGAGGAGACAGAAGAGAGGAGAGAGAAGAGGAGACAGAAGAGGAGAGAGAAGAGAGGAGAGAGAAGAGGAGAGAGAAGAGGAGACAGAAGAGGAGAGAGAAGAGAGGAGAGAGAAGAGGAGACAGAAGAGGAGACAGAAGAGGAGAGAGGAGAGAAGAGGAGAGAGGAGAGAAGAGGAGAGAGGAGAGAAGAGGAGAGGAGACGAGAAGAGGAGACAGAAGAGGAGACAGAAGAGGAGACAGAAGAGGAGAGAGGAGAGAAGAGGAGACAGAAGAGGAGAGAGGAGAGGAGAGGAGAGAAGAGGAGAGGAGACGAGAAGAGGAGACGAGAAGAGGAGACGAGAAGAGGAGACAGAAGAGGAGAGAAGAGGAGAGGAGAGACGAGAAGAGGAGACAGAAGAGACAGAAGAGGAGAGAGAAGAGGAGACAGAAGAGGAGACAGAAGAGGAGAGGAGACAGAAGAGGAGAGGAGAGAGGAGAGGCTGAAGTAGAGGATGTTAACATGTAAACAGTTTAATATATAAGACATGAAGAGACTCTAATTCATCCCCAACATTGGTAACACTTGTGAACACTGTTGTGCGAAAAACGAGCTGAAACTGCTCTGTGTTCAGATGGTGAAATGAACCAATAGAACGACCTGCGAAACAATATTATTCTAAATCTGGTGCTAACCACAGATGTGTTCATGAGTTTCTTAGAGATAAGTCGTTCATAATGAAACAAACACTCAAGAAGTGGACCAATCAGTCGCCTGAGAGGCTGCTCATCATCAATAAGTAGTATTGATCTCCTAACAACATCAAACCCCACCATCACGCCATCTCTAGTGCATCAAATCAAGCGCTCCCTGGTCCGTCTGTTCACCGGTGAACTACCCGACGTGTCACCTGTTCCTCTTATGCTTCTAATCTGCATCCATTTATAAACAGAGAGACGTGTTGGATTACAACAGGAAGAGAAACCAGACGTGTGTGTGTGTGTGTGTGGGGGGGGGGGGGGGTTGTGATTACCTGACAGGTAGTTTGTTTCCCTCGGCTTTAACCAGTTTATCTCGTTCTACAACACAGAGAGCAGGAGTGCGGATCACCTGGTGTGTGTGTGTGTGTGTGTGTATCTCTATATATATATATATGTATATGTGTGTGTGTGTGTGTGTGTGTGTGTGTGTTTAATCTGGAGATGTAAAGCAGGACGTTTTGCTTCCTTGAGTCAGTAAACGTAGTAGTATCTGTACTACTATAGTATATATATAATAAAATATATGCATTACTGATGTTAACGTCCATCACAGAGAGGACCAGCCCTCCTGCTTTCTGTACTCAAAACACTTTTCACACGTCAGTCTTGTTTACGTTACGATGTTTACGTCGAGGAGTCGTATCATTCTAAATACAAACACTTTATTATCAATACCATGCTATCAAGTTTGTACATTTATTCCAAAAACTACCGATATGCACGTGAGACATGAATGTGATCAAGCTTTCAACTGCCTGTGTGATTTCTTTGAGACGTGGTTAATTGTTTAGTAAAATACATGAAAAGCAATCAAACATTTAAACGTCCTGGAAGCTGAATTAAGAGGATCGGCTCTTTTCCTCTGTTTTTATATCACTTTAATTTGATTATCTGTTTGTTAGATATGTATGAAGGAGTGAATAAATAAGCACTTCCAGCCCTGGATGTAGCACAGCTCGATTGATTTAGTCTGGTAAGAGTTACATCACTAAACGCCTCAAACTGCAGCTTTGAAACAAACTCCCAGCTGCTGCAAAATCAAGAATATA
>JAFEUB010000393.1:162500-185000 GCA_024529925.1 Ophthalmolycus amberensis
AACATCATCCATCCATCATTCTTTATACATTATCCGAAATCCATCCATCCATCCATCCATCAGCCATCCATTCATCATTCATCATCCATCCATCATCTATCATCCATCATCCATCATCCCTCATCCATCCATCCATCATCCATCCATTATCCATCCATCATCCTTTATACATCATCTGAAATCCATCCATCCATCCATCCATCAGCCATCCATTCATCATTCATCATCCATCCATCCATCATCTATCATCCATCATCCATCCATCCATCATCCATCCATCATCCTTTATACATCATCCATCATCCATCCATCAGCCATCCATTCATCAGTCATCATCTATCCATCATCCATCCATCCATCCATCATCCTTTATACATCATCTGAAATCCATCCATCCATCATCCATCCATCATCCATCCATTCATCATTCATCATCCATCTATCCATCATCCATCATCCATCATCCATCATCATCCTTTATACATCATCTGAAATCCATCCATCCATCCGCCATCCATTCATCATTCATCATCCATCCATCATCCATTCACAATCCATCCATCCATCATCCATTCATAATCCAGCCATTGATCAACATCCGTTCGTCATCTATATCCTACCCATCATCCATCCATCATCTATCATCCATCCATCATCCATTCACAATCCATCCATTGATCAACATCCGTTCATCATCCATATCCTACCCATCATCCATCCATCCATTCATCCAAAGCTCTGTAATTGGATATTTCTCACACACAAAGAAACTCCTCTCTCTTTGCTACTGTTGTTGTTTTGATATGTGAAAGAAAACAACCAGTTTAGTGACTCTGACATCTTTCTCTGTTTGTTTTAATTTCAGGTTATGAAGTGAATGTTGAAGCGGCAGTTTATCCAATGATTGAGACCAGCACTCCGACCATGTTGGACCAAACCGAACCGGCGCGCTGCACCGTGTGCTGCTGTACGCTGGCACACAAAGTCCTCATGGTGCTCTTCATGGTGCTGCTGATTCTCGCCATCTTGTTTGGGAACTTGGTGACTCTGGCTGTGGTTCTCGGGACCAAACACTTCCACACGCCGCAGGGATACCTGAAGGCGTCCCTCGCCGTGGCTGATCTGGCGGTGGGGATATTCGTGGTGCCGCTCTCCGTCTACGCCGAGGTCTATCTCATGGTGACCGACTCGGCGCCGGAGTGGACTTCATACAACTCGCAGTCGGTGAGTTTCCACCCGTGCAACGTCATCGGCCCCATCTTTGCCGGGTGCACCTTGGTCTCCATCACGACCATTTCCCTGCTGACGATCGAGAGGAGCATCGCCATGTTGAGGCCGCTGCACAAGGACTCTGTGATTACGCGGAAAAGGACCACGATCCTCATCGTCCTCTCCTGGGTGGGGAGCTTCTTCTTGGCGGTGTCTCCGATGGTTTTCAGCAGCGAGATCGCTCTGGAGTACAACTCCTGCAGCCGGATGTGCAATTACGCGCTGGGCACCATCGGCGAGTTCCCGAGCCAGGCCTGGAAAATCCTCCTCCTCTTCCCGGTGTTTGACTTCACCCTCCTCGGTGGAACGGTGGTCATTAACATCATCTCTCTGTCCAGCATCAGGCAGCACTCGAGGCGGAGGAAACACCTGGCCGGGAGAGAGTGCCAAAGCACCACCAAACCTACTTTCTCTGACATCAAAGCAGCCAGAACAATTGGGACGCTGACTGTGGCGTTCACCGCCTCATTCACCCCCATCGCCGTCTTTGTGGTCGGGAACGTTTTGGGGAATAAATGGTGCAACTTTTCCTTTTTTGCCTTCTGGATTTTAGCCACCAACAGTTGCTGGAATGTCATAATTTACAGCGTGAGGGATCAGAAGTTCAGACTTTGCACTTACAAGCTCCTCATGCCTTTCCAGAGAAAAAACACAACCAAAGGCTAAAATAATTCAGGAACCAAAGACTTGAGTTGAGGATCATTTAGCTGTTTGTTTGTCACTCAAAGTCTTTGTTCAACACACACATTGTGTGTCTGGTTCGGAGACATGTCTGCATGTTTTGTGGATTGTTGTTCTGGAGATCCGTCAGTAAAAAGCATGGTAAGTTTTCAGATCACCAATGTTGATATTTAATGTCTATCTTTGTGGCATTTGTCTTGTTCTGTGTTACAGAAGCTTGTTTTACTCTGTGGAATGGTTGTTTTATCTGAGTGTGATCAATTAAAAAATTTGATTAAAACAGAATCTGATTGCTGATTGCGCAGTGGATGTTTAAATACTTGTCTCATGCACGATATATTTTATTTCAGTAGGCCTTTAGTCATCACATATTACACAATAAGAACTATATACACAGTACATTCTACAAATATACCATATTTATTGTTATACTATACACCAGGGTAAGATAATACTGAATTTAGTTATAACGATTATATTATTTATAACCCATTTATTAATCATAGAAGCATATCTATTTCAAAGCACACTGTCTTTGGAGTGGAAAAACACAGTGGCAACCATTCAGAATTGTCAGATCCTGTCTTTTTAAAGTATTGTAAGATTTGGCGACATCTAGTGGTGAAGTTGCAGATAACAACCAACTGAAACGCTCCCCGTGTGCTGTGGCCGACACGAAAACACATAAAATGTGAATGAGCTTATCGAGACAAGGTTTGGTTTGTCCGTTCTGGGCAACTTTAGAAACATGGCAGACGGCTCTGTGAAGAGAACCAACTCCATATGTAGATATAAGGAAGATCAAACTTCATTTCCAGGTGACAATACACTCAAAAATATACTCATTAATATTATATTCTATGTCTTCCAATAGATCCCCTAAAAACACTGTACCTTTAACACTGTTGGCTAACCCTAACTTGTTTTGTTGCCTAAACCTAACATTGTTTTTTGTGCCTAAACTAAATGTTTGTTTTGTTGCCTGAATTTAACATTCATTTTGTTGCCTGAATCTAACGTTCATTTGCTGCCTAAACATAACTTTCTGTTGCCTAAACTTAACGGACGTTTTTTGCCTAAACCTAACGTTGGTTTTGATGTCTAAACTTAACATTCGTTTGTTGTCTAAACTTAACATTTGTTTGTTGTCTAAACTTAACATTCGTTTGTTGTCTAAACTTAACATTCGTTTGTTGTCTAAACTTAACGTTTGTTGTTGCCTAAACGTAACTTTGTGTGTTGTTTAAACTTAATGTTTGTTTGTTGCCTAAACTTAACATTCGTTTTGTTGCCTGAACCTAACTTTCCTTTTGAAGCATATTGTTGTCCTGAAAAAGAATCCGGGCCGAGCGACAGAAAATAAATGAAACCAATAGATTGCATTTCGTGACTATTTCACAAACTGCGGTGAACTGCGGTCTTTTCGTAACAACCGAAAAAAGCTTCCACAGTTGTTACGGTATGAAACTGTGACGTTTTGTCACCGTGCTAACGGTAAAATCGGTAAATCTCAACATCCCTATTCAGCAGTGAAAACAGGTAACAGAAGATATAGAAAGAACCACCGCATTACCTGGAGACCGAGACAGAAGATTATTCACTGTTAAATCATCACATATATTCACCATTCAAGCTCTGAAGGCTGGACAGGAGATTTCTACAAGCTGTACAAGCTGATATCAGCATCCAAAGCTGAGCAAAGAAAAACATAAAAGTACACATATAAAATGTGTTTGTTTCTGACATCTTGTTCAAGTCCTTCTGCTCCTAAATGATTGAGAGGAAAGAAAAATGCAAGGCTGTTCTGATGTTTCTAAAACATCCTGGCCGACTATCACAGAGCTGAAAGCACATTCCTCTCGCTCCACATTACCGCTTACTCTACAACACAAGAACAGAAGAAGTTTAACCTTCATATCTCTGGCGAGTGTTGCATTCATCTCTCAGAAGCTGCAGAGGGAAGAAAAAAGAAAATGTGATCAACTACTGTGGACGACATCACTTCCTGTCGTGTTCACCGACCCTGCTGAGTCACGGAGCGGATGAATAGGAAACGAGGACCATTGAGAAGAAGATGGAAAGAGAGCGTCGCTGTCCTCGGCTTCAATATTTATAAAGACTGATTCTGAGTGGTTTTTAGAGTAAGAACAGCTCGTTCTCAGCAGTGACAAGCAATTGTCTGAAGTGATTTAGTGTATTATCGAAACACGTTTTTTGCGGGTAATTTCACATCTATCAGAGACCCTGGTTGCGGTTGCAATACCGTCTTACTTGAAGAAGACTTGAAACTAGAGACTGAGACCATAAACTCATGTTTACAATGTTTACTGAGGTAATAAATCAAGAGAGAAGTAGTCATTTTCTCATAGACTTCTATACAACCAGAGGAGTCGCCCCCTGGTGGCCACTAGAGAGAATGCAGCTTTAACACGTGAAGCTTTGACTTTATATTTCAGAACCGGAAGTTGCTGCCTGGTCAGTACAAATACACTTTATAGTATTTTTGAGAATTTTTGCTTTTTTCGTGTCGTGTCGTTCGTGTGTAAAGGTTTCCAAAACCCAACTGTTGTATAACCATCCCATTGTGCTTAATGAGCTCTGATTGGAGAGCAGCAGCAGCAGCAGCGGAGCCTCCACGGACGTAGTAAAGATCAGATTCTCCACACAGACAAACCGCCGCCTCCATCACAGCTACAGCTTCATTCTCAGCGAGTCAGAGTCTGTGAGTCTTGTGCAGCGGTGTCAGGCATTAGTGACCAGCGTGTCTGTGAAGTGGACGAATGCATGCTCCCGCTGTCAACAGCATCCGTGCGTCTCTGCAGGGACGTCATACGGGACGTGAACAACACTCATCTGGTTAAGTGTGGACGTGTAAAACGGAGCGTTTAGGGAAACCATGACGTCGTCATCTCTGATTCGCGCATTGCCCTTTGTTGTTTTGTGCAAAGAGCATAAACCAGAAACGGAAACAAAGATGGTGGACGACCGGATTGTTTCCGTTTTGGTTCTAATGACCCCTTTACATTTGAACGTTGCTGCACCACTCAGGCGTCTCATTATTTTGTCATCTTCAAGGCCAGTTGTTTCAAAATAAAATACTGTCATCCATTTATCTGACAGCAGTGGTGAAGCCGGTATCGGACCGAGTGTCCTCGCACAATTTAGGAGTCGGAGCTCTTGAGAACTTCGGTCTACAAGAAGCAAAATAACACATTTTGGCCAAAATATTTATATTTATTTTACATGAAACTTTCCCAGCGGCTCTTGAGCTAAATACTATTACCATGTTTATTCCTCACCTTCTCAGGTCTTCAGTAGCAGCAGATTGTTCCTGAAAGGCCACAGAGATGTCGGAATATTTCCGATAACAACGTTTTCATCTCAATATTTTATATTCTTATATTTTAAAGTGAGGCGAAGCAGTAACTCCGTCCACACGAGTCGACTTTCGTTCTCGCCATAATATAGCACCAAATATTAAATCTATACAAATAAAGACATAGTTCGCTATTGCTTTACTGTTTACTCTTCGTTTACATCGCCAAAGGAAAACAAGCTCTCTCAGAATGCCCAGAATCTTCTTCTGTGGTATTTAATGGATCGCTGCTTTTATCGCCACCTTCTCGCCCGGCGAGCGTTTGGAGTCGTTCTGGTGGTTCTAGGAGCTGTGACCACATGCAGGTGGTTTTTAGAGGAAGTGAGCCGGGATTGAGAGCATTACAGAATATTTTTTTTGGCTGCTTCAGGTTTTCGACAACATCTTAAATATGCAGTGTTTAATATTTGGCGCCATCTAGTGGCGAGGCTGCAGATGGCAGACAGTTAAAACTTCTTGAAATTTTGTTCTTAACTTAATCTTAATTTTCTGTCTCGATTGCATTTGATTTGTTTGAAATGTGCTTCATAGATCATCTTAATTGATTGATTGATCTTTGCTTGTTGGTTTCTAAAGCTTTTCTTTTCAGCAAAACACAGAATGGAGAACGTCTGTTTCCATCTCGACAGTATGAACATAAATAATATAAAAACAGCTGTTGAGTCACAAAAGGTCGGTAGTTATGTAACTGTTTGTGTTTTGTGACCTTCTAACATTTCCCTTCACACTAGAAACAAATAAAATAAAAAGCCTCCGTTCCTAAAAAACTCAACACGACAAAAACATGAAACGTGTGTGTGTGTAAACAGGTGTGTGTGTTTGTGTGTGTAAACAGGTGTGTGTGTGTGTGTGTAAACAGGTGTGTGTGTGTGTGTGTGTGTAAACAGGTGTGTGTGTGTGTGTGTGTGTAAACAGGTGTGTGTGTTTGTGTGTGTAAACAGGTGTGTGTGTGTGTGTGTAAACAGGTGTGTGTGTGTGTGTGTAAACAGGTGTGTGTGTGTGTGGTCCAATCAGTTAAATTGATCTCAGCTGGACTCCAATCAAAATGAGGAGAAATCAAATGAGGTGATTGAAGAGAAATGGAGTTTCTCATTATGGGGAGTTGAGTAAAGATTGATGATTAATTTAAACGACTGTTAAATGATTTCACTCTGAAAGTTTTGTTTATTTAACAGACGCACGACAATTTAGTTTGAAGCTATTTAGCGACCAATAAAAACTCCACTCATGCTTTTGCCGTGATTTTACGTCATGTGATCTGTAAAAAGAAAATAAGTTGAATGAACTCTTAAGTAAAGAGGTCAAAATGAAACAGCAAAGCACGGTTTACGGTTTGTACTAGCTTGTCATTTGCCTTCATCAGTGTGTTGATTCTTTAAATAAACGGTATTTGTTTGGTGGATGAGTCAAACAAACAGGAAGTTACGATGTAATTATTACCGATAGAAATGAAGGTTGAAACTAAACAAACAGACCAAAATTATCCTTTATTTTTACATAAAACATCTGGTGAAGTTACACTCGTACACTCAGGGAACATAATATGGTATTGTGGTGGAAACACTGAGCCGGAGGAGGTTTGTGGTTTTATTGAGGAGGCAGACTTCACTGCGGTTCAAAACAAGTCTAGATTTCTCTGTCAACCTCCTGAAAGTCTTCGAGGCTTCGAGATCACAGGAGGAGGAGGAGGAGGAGGAGGAAGAGGACTGACGTCAGTAGGACTTCTTCCAGGACCGGAGGTACAGCTGGAAGGGGATGAGGGGGTTTCTGTTCTTCAGACTCGGGTGGAAAATATCAAAATCTGCCCTCCTCACTCGCTGCAGGTAGTCCTCCAACACCACCTGCAGCACACAACACCACAGAAGAAGAGTCCGCTTTAAAAGCGCAAAGATGAGCGGCTAATCGTCTGTAACGAGTGTGGCATTAGCTGGCCAACTCATTTACTCTTATAACGTTTGTTTCTCATATTCTATTGTATATCATGTCTTTATACTATTGCACTGTGTTTATTGTCAAATTCCTTCCTTGGCAATAAACTGTTTATGATTCTGATGGCAGGCAGCTGGTTAGCAAGTTAGCTAGCTAGCCAACTTGCTAACTTGCTAATTCCACCACTTTAATGCTCGGTGTAACGGTCAGGCTAATATTAGCCGAGCTACAATCATCAGCTACAACCATGTTTCTTTTGTACAAGTCGAATGACCACAGAAAACAGTTAAATGTCCGACTTACTCCTCTTCTCCTCAGCGAGGTTTAAATAAAGCTGTGTGTTAAAGTAAGACAGCTGCAGACCAGCTTCCTCTGTTTCCTGCATCCCAACATGAGATTCATCTGGAATTACATTTTCTGAGCTGCTCATCACAAAGGAAACTCATTTACTGCAAACTGAAATTAGTAATCTGTGTTTTTTTAATCAGCAGAAAGACTTTTTACTGAAAAACAGAGAGAACACGAGTCATTTTATTACGCTATGTTTAAAACACACATATGAACGTGTTTTTAAATAAGCAGCATTGTGTTTTAAAAGGCCACAGTGAAGCATTTAGGGGATCAGAAATGGAATGTAATATTAATAATAGTGATGTTTCCTGCTGTCTAAAGGAAGTTTTAGACTAAAAGTCAGAAAACACACAGAAAAAGGTCAAAAACGATTGCGTGTATTATAGAAGTCAATTTAAATCATTAAGTACATTTTTCAATTGACAAATCAGTATTTAAATGCTGCCTGAAATCAATATGTCTCTAGTGTCCTAAAGCATCCGCTGCTTTATGGTCTGTGTGACTCTAAATGGACCATAATGTACTAAATGAACATCATGCTGTATTGAAGAAGACTTGAAACTAGAGATTGAGACCATGAACTCATGTTTACAATGTTTACTGAGGTAATAAATCAAGAGAGAAGTAGAGTCATTTTCTCATAGACTTCTATACAACCAGAGGAGTCGCCCCCTGGTGGACACCAGAGAGAATGCAGCTTTAACACATGAAGCTTTGAACACCTTCAGTCCTCAGTTTGTCAGGTTATCGTATTTGGCTCTTTAAGACTCACCGTCTGGAGGAAGGCCAGATTGGCAGCTTTTGGGACGTTGTTGCTAAATGATCGCGCCTGAAGAGGGGGGGGGGGGGAGAGAGAGAGAGAGCGAGACACAAAGTAAGTTAACGCTGACTGATTCTCTGACTGTCTCCACACTGAGCGATTTCTAAAACACCATGTATGCGTGAAAACATGTGCATTTTCCCGCCTTATTTCTAGAGGTCTCACGTACACACAGAAACACTGCAGCAGGAAACCGGTTCAATCTCTTTGTGCTTTTAGAAAACACAACATTAGTGAAGTAATAGGACTTCAACCCTCTGACCCTCAAAGCAGTATCTGGTGTTTCTTTCCTGTCATCACATTTTACTCTCTGAGGTCTTGATTCTCTCTTCAAAATAAAAGTCCTGCTCCTCTATGAAACAGAACCAGTAGAGCGAACTAGAACATGTCTTTAGTGCAGAACAGTTATGATGACTTCAATCATTAAAAAGAAAGAAACATGTCTTGTATTTTCATTTCATATTATTATCGTTATGATGTAGATTTAAATGCACAGGAGCCGTTAGATGTCCTAATGTCTTCCTCTCTCCGTCTCTCTCATTCAAACTGTCAGCAGACGACTTCATGAAGACATTAAAAGCATTGAGGAGGAAGTAAATATAGTTCAACTGGTATAACCCCAGGTAGAGACGACTTAATTAGTAAACAAGGTTCAAATAAAACAGAAATGCTGACGAATGTCTGGCAAATGACAAAAACCCAGCGAGTAGAGAAATCAATTCAGGGCAGCGAGTGGAGGCTCCTCAACCTGCTTCTGGGTACGTACGTGTTGTAGATGTACGTGAGCTTGACTGGCGATGTCGTACACGACGTCCCGGACGTTCTGCTCCCGGCTGCCTCGGATGAAGTCCTCTTGAGAAGCTCCGTGCTGCAGAAACACGGGAACACAAACACTTAAAAACAACCACGCTGATCTCTCTTTGGATACATTTGACTTCACTCCTCCGACGGGATGATGACGTTTCCTCTTCCTGGAGAATGAATGAATGAACAAGAAGACGGCCTCGGATAACAAACGTCTTCAGTAAGTGGTCGGCTTTTTTTTCTGCTGACCCTGGAAAAATATGTCTGGTCTTTTAATGATTTATTCAATATAATTATACAAGGGCATATTAATGAAATGTACACAAACACTGAAGCTCAATTTAGAAAAATATGACGCAAATAATATAATTAAATGGATCCCAGTGATCGGTGAGTTTCTTTTGGATATGCGAGGAAATGAAATCAGTTTATCCTGCTGTCAGAAATAAAGGTGCATATTTCTGTGAGTCTTAATGAAACATGATTATTCATGTGCAGGTTACGTGATGTTAAACGCTTTAAAGCAGACAAACAAACATGGAGGCAGCAGGAGAGCAGCGGCTGCTGAGTCCTGAGGCCTGAGGCTGTTATCCATGTTCCCTTCAAACACACCCGACTGCATTGATAAAAACAGCAGTTTACATCACAGCACACAGGAGCTGCTGCTCCGCCGCCTCCATCCGTTACTGTGCTTGTGTTATTGTGTGACTTTGGTGTTTGAAAGAGTTAGTTCAGATTCACTGAAGTCTCACAACAACACAAACACAGTAACAGATGGAGGCAGCAGCAGAGCAGCAGGTCACATGACCTGAGAGTAGGATCAGTGCTGCAGTGGATGGAGTCTGGTGAGTTGGTACAGGCTAACTCTGTGTTATGATATATGAATATATATATCGAGTCTCGCAGTAAAACACATTCTGTTGTCTGTCTGCTTGTTATAAACACGACATTTAATCTTGTTTTTCTTCTTCAGTGATGAGGAAGTCGCCCTGCACGGAGAACGTGAGCTGAATGGTTCATGTGTGGGAGTGCAGGCTGTTCCCTGTGTGTGAACAGCGCCCTCTTCAGGCGGCAGAGAGAAGGTGAGGCGTGCTCAGCCGGCCTCCTCATCCTCCAGCTGAACAGTTTCAGGGCAGAGCCTGCGGGCTTCATGCAGCGACCGAAATACATCTGCACAGTCAACACGCAGCAGTTTGTGGTTCTCTGTGTGGGACAGATGGTGTGTGTGTGTGTGTGTGTGTGTGTGTCTCATGTTTGGGAACAGAAGTCGTCTTTAAACCAGTGGAGTGAAGTCAGAGCTCTGTCTCTCAGAACACAGAGGAGTTTTAGTTTAGTGTGACTTTGGTGTTTGAAAGCGTGAGTTCAGATTCACAGAATCCACACGAACCCTTTCAACACGATGTAACCTTCACATGAATCATACGTTTTCATTACGACTCACATCTTCACAGATTCTTTTGATAGAAGAATGAACAGATTTGACTTCCTCACATCTCCAAAAGAAACTGCCTCCTGCTGCAAGAAGATGCTGATCACTGTGACAAATGACACCTGCAGTGTCAGAATACATATTATTATAATTATATTGAATACATAATGTAATCGTTTCATATTACTAGCAGTACATGTAAGTTGTACATAGATAAACAATCTTTTTTAACTGGTAGAAGTGATTGTAAAGCTCTTTGTTCCCACACTTTACAGAGTGATTCTGTTTCCTCCTGTGAGGCGAGTAAAGCTGGGGATCGGGCCTCAAAGCTTTCTGGGTAACGACAGAAATGACTCCATTGATTGCATCAAGGGTCGTGTTTTGAAAGCTGAAGCACTGAATGTCTTCTTCACTAATTATTTGATTATCTCTGACTTTATACTATATGTTATTTGGGCAACGTTCTGTATTTAACTCAAGCTCATTTTCATTCAAAATTTAAAAAAGATGATGTTCCTCAGAGAAAGACATTGTTTGGGTGACAGTATGGATGTAAAGGAACTCTGAGAATGTGTAGTGTATTTAAATAGATTGTTCCTTTTTTATGTCTTTTATTTTGGACGTTTTGTCACTGCAGTCGGTGCATTTCCTGTTGCGCTTTTATTTTGAAGGTATAAAAACCGGAAGTAAGAAGCCGTTAGAAAAGTTACTAAAGGAACGGAAAAAGTGTTTTAACAAGGAAGATGGATACGGTTTTATTGTTTTAGCACCTGGCCGATATAGGCACAAGTTCTTACGGTGTGTTCAAGGTGTGTTCAAGGTGTGTTCATTAAAGACTTATGGACCATCAGTACAAGACTACAGACCATTATTCAGCCGGGATGTTACGGACACTCTGTGAACAACCCTCTCCGTGCCTTTGAACCATGAAGACCTTCAGCACGATGTGATCCGTGGACTCACCAGCATGCAGACGTCCATGGGAAGGTAGACTTTGCGTCGGCTGCTGTGATACGGAGTCGCCCTCAGACACGTCACGATCCCCTGAGCTTTACCGATGTGGCTCGCTGCGTGGTCGGCGTGGACGTTTTTCAACCCTGCACGAAAACACAAACACTTTGATTCGATAGCCTTACTTTCTCCTGCGTGCTTTGAAAAGAATAAAACTTTCTCACCAAGTCCCACCACTGACCTCTATCCTCACACACAAACTATTTGGTTTTTGGACGTCGCCATCTTGGTTTTTGGCCACAATTAATTTGTTGGGAAGTTGTTTTATTTATTAAAGTTGGCTGGTATCCTACAATTTACTTGAAGCGCCAGATCTACAAATATTCAGCTCTGATAAGGTGTGTGTGTGTGTGTGAAGCTTCTCTTGTATAAAAACATAAAACCGATTTAAAACAAAGACTTAAAAAGTAGACATATATATCTATATATGAAGTAAAATTGGTGAGCTTTCTTTGGTAGTTTTCTGAAGCCGGGGAGCAACTTACTAACTGTGACTAATAAGCTCACAACTCACAACCAGCAGGAAGGATTCAGTACGTCACAAAGCCAACAGAGAGGACATGTGTTACACTCACTCACTCACCTAAACACTCCAGCAGCAGGTAAACTAAAGAGGACTGCGTGTTCTCCGAGTACGTCTCCAGCTCCTGCAGGTTCCTGTAGGCTCGGTCATCCAGACCCGTCTCCTGGTGAAGCACAGGTTTCATGGTCATTACTCTAAACGGTAACTTGTTCGATTTCAGAGTTCGTCTTTAAAGAAAGCAGTGGTTGAAAAGAACGCATCGTCCACTTTTAACGAGACATTTATGATCGTTACAGGTTGAAAACATTCAGGCTGTATATAAGAAGTGGACCCAGTCACAGTGCAACACCCATTGGTTTGTGGAACGATGTTTTGAAGTCTCGAGTTCGGCAATTTTACAGCCACCATCTTGGTTTTTATCCGTCGCCATCTTGGTTTTTATCCGGCGTCATCTTGGTTTTTATCCGGCATCATCTTGGTTTTTATCCGGCATCATCTTGGTTTTTATCCGGCATCATCTTGGTTTTTATCCGGCATCATCTTGGTTTTTATCCGTCGCCATCTTGGGTCCTGAAGAAGTCTTTTCAGAACTGGAGGTTGCATATGAACCGTGAACAGTTCAACTTAAAGGTGAAGACACCAAGTAAAACAATCCCGTATTTCATCAGAGAATTAGAGGAATTACTGAAAATATCCTTTGATTTTTAGAAACATGTCGTCTCCTATCAGCATAACTACATGCTGCAGCAAGAGACTGATCATCTACATGTGCAGGTGTGTCTTACTCTCTCTGTTATGATCCTCAGCAGCCATCTCTTTGTCAGGTGATGTTTCCTCACCGCCTGCAAAACATCATCCGCACTGTTACTCAGCTGAAGAGTTTAAACATCCCAACAGCCTTTGCTGCTGTTACTCTAGGAACCAAACCCTTCATAGATTGAATGTTCTGCCGTCTGCAGGTATTTACCCTCCACAGCTCGGCGCTGACCGGCTGGTTCGGAGGCTCGTCTCTGTAGATTTCTTCGATGGCCGCCTTCCAGAACTGCATTCGCATCAAACCAATGGTCTTCTGGGAAACAGAGTCCTTCACCTTGTGGAGAAACAAAAGGAAAGACATTGCTCGACAAGCTAAAAGGAATCCCAGGCTTTTATCATAGAAACAGGAGCAGCGGTAGTAACAGAAGTATTGGTGGAGGTAGTATTATCAGTCGTCATTCCTCATCCTGCCACGCTGTTGGACTACCTACCTGTGCCAGCTCCACATTAAAGGCTCTCAGAGCCAAAGAGGAGCGCCGCGCCTCCTCTGGGAGGAGCAGGGAAGACACGTATCCGTCATAGTCTCTGGACCTGAGGAGGAGGAGGAGGAGAGGAGGAGGAGGAGGAGGAGGAAGAGGAGGAGGAAGAGGAAGCGGAAGAGGAAGAGGAAGAGGAAGAGGAGGAGGAGGAAGAGGAGGACAGACTGAGGAGGTGCAGTTGATGACATTCTTCTAAAGTTAAAGTTCATTCTGTATTCAAAAACTCAGTACTTTGCCAGTTTTTACTTTTACCATTATTTTTGTTCAGGTGTACAAGAATACATACAATATTTTTCAAACAAAAAAAAGTTGTTGTTTTTTGGATAGACAGAGACAGACAGACAGATAGATACTTTATTAATCCCGCAAGGGGACATTTATGGCACAGGTAAATAAAATAACAGAGTAAAATATTAAATATAAAATGCAAATATAAACTGCACAATATATACAATAACGGAGTAAAAATATTAGATATAAAAATGCACAATATATACAATGAAATAGAATAATATTAAATAACTAATGAAATAGTAGTGCAAAGATGTAACCAAACAAACACAGTAATGGAGTTTTAGTTTAAAAGAAAACGTTCAAAGTTTTACGTCATAATGTGTTGTGACGTCATTTAATAGGAGCGCTGTATCTCTTTAAACTAGCTATGGGACACATCGTGACGTGTCTGGCTGTAATGCTAACTGTTGTTAGCATTAGCTAGCAGTCAGACCCACCTGACCAGCTCCATGCAGTACGTCTGAGAGTCGGTTGTCGCGCTGCTCGCGGCTCTCACGCGCTGAACACCCGCCGCTCGCTGGAGACAAACGCTGCTGGGTGAAATCTGTCTGTGAAGAGCGCGATACAGCGACGTTTTATTGCGTAATAATCCATGTTTAACGCTGATTCCAGCGGCCATGTTTCCACCTTCAACTTTCACCCTTTGTGTCACAATAAAAACATTCCCCCGCGCAACCAAGGCCGACGGGATTTAAAGTCCGCTTTTTTAATTTAACGAGAGCTGCTGAAAATATATACCGATGAGTTTAAAATCATTTATAGACATAAAGGTAACTGAACACTATTATCTAAAATAATAACAACCGTAAATGTGGTTGTTTTTATGTTTAAATCACACAGAAAGTAGCAGGTCACAGACGTGATCCGTACCAATACCGGAAATACAACCATACTGCCTCCAAACTGAAGAACAATGATGGAACCTACAACAGCGACGACATGAGCAAAGCCAATATTTTAAACGACCAATATTCCGGTATTTTCACCAGCGAGGATACCACCACCATGCCAACATTCACAGTAAAGCAGCTGACCTCAGATCTGCGGATTTCGATTTCAGAGGACAGGATACTCAAAAAGCTCAGATCCATCAGAACAGACAAATCCCCGGGGCCTGACCAGATCCACAACCGATTACTCAAGGAAATGGCTGATATCCTTGCTTCACCATTGTGTAGCCTGTTCAACACAAGCCTAGCCAGCGGTGAGGTACCCGTACAGTGGAAAACGGCAACAGTAAACCCCATCTTCAAAAAAGGCGACAAGTCTGACCCAGCAAACTACAGGCCCGTCTCACTCACGTCAGTAGTATGCAAACTCATGGAAAGACTGATTGCCGAAGACATTATGGAGCACCTGAAATCGAACAACCTTCTATGCAAGCAACAGCACGGCTTCATGTCCGGCAGATCAACAGTTACTAATCTACTGGAAGCAATCGACATCTGGACTGAAGCCCTTAGTCACAAGCTTCCAGTCGATATTCTCTTCCTAGACTACGCTAAGGCCTTTGACACGGTTCCACATGAGAGACTTCTCCTTCAACTTTCAACCTTTGGCATCCAAGACAACATACTTCAATGGATCCGTAACTTTCTTACCAATCGTAGACAACGAGTAGTGGTAAATGGACAATTCTCCGACTTTGCAAGCGTCAACAGCGGGGTACCTCAAGGCTCAGTACTTGGCCCTTTGCTGTTTGTACTATTTGTGGCTGATATACCGGATTTCCTCAACAACTTTGTCCTGATGTTTGCCGATGACACTAAGATCTTTGAAGTCATATCACAGCTACATGACACGCAGCACTCCAGTCTTCAGTGTGATTTGGACCATCTTCAATCTTGGGCCCAAACAATGTGCATGTTATTTCACCCAGATAAATGCAAAACAATGCACCTCGGGAACACCAACCCACAACGCACATACACAATGAGGAACAACAATGGCACAACCCACCAGCTTCAAATCACACAAGAAGAGAAAGACTTGGGTGTAATTATCGACCGCAACCTCTCATTCTCCAGGCACATCCAAACCCAGGTATCCAAGGCCAACCGAGTGTTAGGAGCAATCAAACACACGTTCCAGTCCTTAGATCAAACATCATTTCTCCACCTGTACAAATCCTTGGTACGTCCTCACCTCGAGTACGCCTCAGTCGTCTGGTCGCCCAAACTCAAGCGGGACAAAGATGCCCTGGAACAAGTCCAGAGACGCGCAACTAGACTAGTGCACGGCCTCTCCAACCTCTCATACCCAGAAAGACTTGCCAGTCTTAACTTGCAAACGCTGGAATTTCGCCGCAAACGAGCCGACATGGTCCAAACTTTTAAAATACTGACAGGAATCGACAGCGTACAGTCGAACAGAAGTTGTCAAGTATGTGGCAATAGTATGTTCAAAAAATCCCTCAGCACCAATACAAGAGGTCATGATCTGAAGCTACAAGTACAACACCAGCCTGGTCCACGGAAACCTTTTTTTTCGAGTAGAACACCACCAGTATGGAACAGCCTGAGTCAAGCAACAGTTAGTGCCTCCTCAGTCAACGCATTTAAGACCAGCTTAGGGAGAGAATGGCAACACCATCAAAGCCAACACCAACACATATTTTCCGACTAATTCACCGTCCAGTTTCACGTTCTTCACCAACATATCTAACAAACCTTGAGACTCAACTATTTACGGATGAGGATCAAGCCATCACCTTGGTTTAGGGTCTCAATACTCTTAAAGGGTACCTAATGACCTTTACTAAAGATAAATTACTAAAGATAAAATAAGAGTAGCAAATATTCTACTAGCAGCTCACACGGATCTGAACCGTAAAAAAAATAATATATATTTTGTATTGTATTTCCTTTGGATCTCCTGTAAAAGACACTGAGATAAACAGACTAGTTATCGCAGTAACTTAATTTCTAGCGTCTGTCTTTTTATTTAGAAAAAATACTTGATAGCGCTACTGTGTTCATTTTCAAATTTACAATATTTAAAATCCAATCCATGCAAGAGGAATCTATTTGTGATGTCAATTTATTTCTTTTAGTTTCATTATTTGGGCATTTTTCGCCTCAGCTGTGTTTTTTAATATCTTGACATAAAGACATGAGTCCATAATGTTCACCACCTTAGAGCACAAACTACCTCAATAATTATATATATAATGAGTAGGAAGCAGAATAATGAGGGACAAATTACGACTACTAGTAATAATATAGTGGAATAATAATGATAATAAAAGCAGTAATACATACGTAACCTTGATGTGCCAACGTTACGTTAGCTAACAACAAACCCAGTTAGAACCTGACAATGCTAAACAACAACACTTAAGCACTATTAAAACAGTTTACTCATAGATACAACTGACAACCGTACTGAAGTTTGATATGTTTGACTGTTTGTCCGGAGATAGAGCCGTGATAAAACTCAGTGTAAAGGCTGTTTACTGTAGTCAGCTGCTGTGGATGCTGGGACATCTGTCACTCAAAGGGGAAAACGGGGTCTCCTCACTTGTATGGAAGGGGTGAAACAGCGCCTCCAAATTCGCGCTAGTGGCCAAAATGAGAAGTTCACTCTGATTGACTGAACCTTTCAGCCAATCAATTTGCTGTTGCTGGGGTGGAAACGGGATGGGAAACAGGACGGATCAGATTTGAATCTTCTGATAAGACAAGTGTGATTGGCTCGTTGTGTTTCGCTTTGGTTTAAATACTTTAGGTCAGCTTTTTCCCCCTCTTTGACATCTTCTCTGAGGTAAGTGAGTGACTCATGTATTTAGCGAGTTAGCTAACTAGCAGGCTCACGGATTAGCATTTAACGGTTAAACTCTGTGATAACATGTAAATGTCCTGTTATTGAGGGTGTGATATAGTAACTTGGTCAGAATTGTATGTGATAACATCACAAAGTAATATCTGTGTATGTGTGTGTGTGTGTGTGGCCAGAAAACTGCTAATGTGCTGCTAGCTTCCCTGCTAGGAAGACCTCACAAATGACATTTAAAATAGTTCCACGTCATATTACTCTGTGAGACAGATATAAATGCATTGTGAGTTGATGTGCTGCTTGCTTTCATCATAAATGTGAAGATATTTATGATTATGATTTATGAGTTTCATAAGCTTCGTCATTTTATGTGGCCCGCGAATCCACCAGCAAAAGAAATATATGAAAATAATAAACAAATTACAAAAAATAATGAAAAGTTCGACTTAAAAATAAAAATATCTCCATGGTCGAAATTATGAGATAGAAAGTCATAATTATGAGATAGAAAGTCATAATTATGACTTTTAATATCATAATTTCGCTCTTTCTATGATGAGAAAGTCTAAATTATAAGATACTTTAACACAGCAGTCAGAAGCAGCTCTTCACAGGTTACCCTACATTTGACATATAAATGTATTGTGAGTACATTGAAGACTACTTTAAACAGATGAAATACTTTATGGGATTGTACTGAGCAAATGCACCCGTGAGAGGATTTTAAGAAGCAGCTCTGTTGTAGAAGGAATAAAACCGATGTGGCAACCTTCATTGAACAGCAACTGGAAACATCTGGTCAGTGTCATGGTTACAGATGGATGCACCAAGTGCCATGGGGATATTTATATTATCAAGTCTAACCTTTTTTGTAATTTTTTTTTGCTACCGCAAATGGACTTCCATATTTAAGGCATATGATTGTCTTATAATTAAAGTCTATGCTGCTTTACAGTGTACAGTGACCATAAACTACATCTCCCACAATGCATGTCGATTTTGTGAGCTGCAAAATGACGGCATCCTGCCGCTAGACAGCAGTTTAACTTTGCCAGTTAACTTTTATTTCACACTGTGATGGTGAAGGTAAACTGTGTAATTAATCCGTGGTTCATGTGTGCGCCCAACCGTGAGGAGGGATCCGTTACATCAGTGGTCCCCAACCACCGGGCCGCGGACCGGTACCGGGCCGTGGATCATTGGTACCGGACCGCACAGAAAGAATAAATATTATATTATTTCCGTTTTATTGATTATCAGAGTCTGAAAGAAGTTTTATTTTGAAAAATGACCGGATTCTCTCGCAATTTCATCCGCCTGTGCCTCTTGACATGTCAAGACGCTTGTCTCGGTCACGTGACCTCAAAAATTAAGCCCGCAAACTAGCGAAAATTTGTAAATAACTTTTGGAGAGCTTCTTTGCAAAGTGGGAAAGGCCACTAATGCTGCGTTCACACCAAACACGGCGCGAATTCAACGCGCTGCAAATTCGCGTCCAACGCGCCGCCGGTCGTGTTCACACCAAACACGGTGCGATTCGCGCGAATCACGCCGGAGAGGGGGCGGGGCTTATCGCCTGAAAACCGTTCAACTGTCTGCCATTAACCATGGAAAAAATAACCTATATTTCTGCTTAGTAAGTGTTGTGGAAGTCACAGATATCCCGGGAAACTAAACGCCGTCATGTCTGGTTCATAATATTGTTCAGAGGAGCTCCGTGGATTTTATCGAGCTGTATTCACTGTGTCTAGCAAGCCACCGGTCGCTGTTTACTACAGCTGTACGAACACAAAATAAACTGATTTGGCTGTGATTCAACGGCAATAAACCGACAAAAAGGGACTCCGAAATAACTACGTAATGATACCGATTTGTAGGCTACTTGTCTTCTCAATGGAGCTCTGATGGATCGGTGCTAGGCTATGCTAACATTGTAGCAGCTCCACCAGCACTCAACAACGTCATGTAGACGTAAATACGGCAGCGTCTATTCATTGTTTGTACCGTATGGTTTACACACACACACATGTATACACATAGTTTGGTCCGGTCTCTGTTGATATGAGGTATCGTAGAGCTCTGGGTGAACACAGACGGCTACCGGATTTATTTCCTGATTCAACAGCGGCAGGAAGTCAGTGATGACAGGGGGAGCAACTCAACGCTGATAGGCTCTCATGCCTATCAGCCCGTCACGCGATTATTTCGCAGAAGTTGAAAAATTTCAACTCACGCGTTGGACAATTCGCGTCCATCGCGCCACGCCATCGCAAATTCGCGCCACGCCAGTCTCATTGCGTCTGTGCATAGACTTTGTATGTAATCTAGACGCGCGTCAAATTCGCGCCGCGTTTGGTGTGAACACGGCATTACGGTTACAACCGGCCCTTTGAGGGAAACCATGATGCTGATGTGTCCCAGGGTGAAGATGAGCATGACACCCTGCTCTAGCTGCTGTGTCATGATGTGTATGTAATGGTGGAAGAAAAAATGTCTGCTATTGAATGACGTCACAGAGTAATGTTGAAGTCCAGGTGACGCAGAAGTTAGAATCTCTTCTGTACTGTGACGTATTCCACAGTCCAATCATATTTGAGTGGTGTACAGTAAGAACACAGATTGACATCAAAGCGCTAAGAAGTGTGCTGCTTTAGAGACACAGAGCTTCAGAGGACTGGGACTCGTCATGCCTCCCTTGTTGTAAAAGTTGCAGATTGATTGATGGATGGATGTCATTACATTATTGGTTGAAAGATGATTGGAGTTTGTCATTATATTTTGCATATATTTTTGAATAACTGCAATATTACTGGTGGATTTGATCTTGAAGGGTTTAATCTCTACTTTAATATACGTACACTACTGTGGTCTAACAAAGGGAGGTGTGTGTGTGTGTGTGTGTGTGTGTGTGTCTTAGAATATTGCTCCGAGCATTTTGATAGCTCTTTCTTAGACGAGACAGAACTTTGTTTCATGTGATTTTATTTTACTCTGAGAGACAGGCAGCGTTTAAGAACTCGCTAATTATGATTGAAGAGAGAAGCGATATCTCAATTGAACCTCAATGATACTACTGGTAATGTTAGCGTGTATATACTGAATATATTTCGACGTCTTTGGGCAGGAGCAGCCACACTGTCAACATGTTCTAGTTTGAACTAGATTTTATCAGTTTTTAACAGTTTCTCTTGTCTGCGCTGCTCGTGGTTCATGTTAAATGTTATTGATGGCTGGTTCTTTAGCTATTTTAGCAACGTTTTCAGTTTTCAGAAGTGACATTTGTTCTTGAACACTACCTGCATGGTTTTGGTGTCTTTTTGAAACGTAACGCTGCATTTCTTTCCCTCTGGTTTAGTGAGAATGTCTAAAGTTAAAATGCTGAGATGTTTAGTCAACCAGCGACTAACTGCGGCTGCTGAGGAGATCTGTGGTCTGTTTGAAAGAACCATAGCGGAGTACGAGGAGGAACTTTCTCGTTCACAAGAGGAGAACGAACGACAACGGAAACTACTGGACGCTGTTCTCATCCCTCAGCTCCGGTTACACAGAGCAGGTTGGTTCATATGACAGAATATATTTACTCTTTGTTCTCTTTGATAACACCACGTGGATTTTGCAAATTGTTGAATTCTAAAATGATTGATATGTTCATGGTCACATAAGAGTTTATTCAAATATTATATCATCCGTTTCCATTGCTGCACTGTAAAAGGGATGCAGCGTAGACAGACCGTGTTATCGTGACACATACAGACCTGTGTAGATATACATGTGTTCGGATCTGGTATGAAAATGTCATTATTGATAATCATAACATTAACATCAATAGGATTATTAAGATATATCAATAACAGGGACCACCCTGGGATCAGGGACCAATAACCACACTATGGATAGTCTCAATATTGGTGTTCACTCAAAATGTCAATAGTCAAAGTATTTTTACCACATCCAGAGTGAACGGTGAAGGTTTGAATCCGAGTACTGTAACATCCAGCTGTTATCACAACACAAATACACAAAACTGCTCCCTAGAATATAACAGTTTATTGACTGAACAATACTCACCATAAATCAATAATATACATCAACAAACATCTATCAAACAATGACAAGCATACTACCTAAAGCAACAAACTATTGTTTGTGTGTGTGTGTGTGTGTGTGTGTGTGTGTGTGTGTGTGTGTAGGGGGGTTCAACCCTGACCTATAGGTTCCTGAGAGCAGTCTATAGACAAAGTTTATTAGTTCACATTGTGTCATTGTTGTTATCGTCATACCCAGAGCCCCCACACATTAAAGAGGAACCGGAGGACCCAGAGCCCCCACACATTAAAGAGGAACAGGAGGACCCAGAGCCCCCACACATTAAAGAGGAACCGGAGGACCCAGAGCCCCCACACATTAAAGAGGAACCGGAGGACCCAGAGCCCCCACACATTAAAGAGGAACAGGAGGACCCAGAGCCCCCACACATTAAAGAGGAACAGGAGGACCCAGAGCCCCCACACATTAAAGAGGAACAGGAGGACCCAGAGCCCCCACACATTAAAGAGGAACCGGAGGACCCAGAGCCCCCACACATTAAAGAGGAACCGGAGGACCCAGAGCCCCCACACATTAAAGAGGAACAGGAGGACCCAGAGCCCCCACACATTAAAGAGGAACAGGAGGACCCAGAACCCCCACACATTAAAGAGGAACCGGAGGACCCAGAGCCCCCACACATTAAAGAGGAACAGGAGGACCCAGAGCCCCCACACATTAAAGAGGAACAGGAGGACCCAGAACCCCCACACATTAAAGAGGAACCGGAGGACCCAGAGCCCTCACACATTAAAGAGGAACAGGAGGACCCAGAGCCCCCACACATTAAAGAGGAACAGGAGGACCCAGAACCCCCACACATTAAAGAGGAACCGGAGGACCCAGAGCCCTCACACA
>JAFEUB010000393.1:192500-212500 GCA_024529925.1 Ophthalmolycus amberensis
TCCACAGCGGGTCTTTGTTTGGCTATGAAGATGTTTGCATCATGGAGACAACGACATGAGGAGCCGTGCAGAGGCAAAGTCTATCTAACAGAGTACGTGTCGAAGATCAATATATTTCTATTTGATGATTCTCTTCAGTCCATGTCAGATAATGACTGGCTTTCTGCAGATTCCTCACATGGTAGGCATTTAGTCTGACTCAGAATTAGTGTCAGCTTGGGTCCGTGTTTACTTCCTGTCAGCTGAAGTGGAGATGTCGAGCGTCATATCATTGGTGGTGCAACACATGCGTGCTAAAATCTGGCGCATGAGCGCACCCAACAAGTTCTGTCAGGCCGAGTGCAACCAAAGAACACCCGAGCGGACGCCATGCCTTCATTCCCCAATAACATGCACCATCACTGCACCATCACTGCACCATCACTGCACCATCACTGCAGCATCACTGCAGCATCACTGCACCATCACTGCAGCATCACTGCAGCATCACTGCACCATCACTGCACCATCACTGCAGCATCACTGCAGCATCACTGCAGCATCACTGCACCTTCACTGCACCGTCACTGCACCATCACTGCACCATCACTGCACCATCACTGCACCATCACTGCACCATCACTGCAGCATCACTGCACCATCACTGCAGCATCACTGCAGCATCACTGCACCTTCACTGCACCGTCACTGCAGCATCACTGCAGCATCACTGCAGCATCACTGCACCTTCACTGCACCATCACTGCACCATCACTGCAGCATCACTGCAGCATCACTGCACCATCACTGCACCATCACTGCAGCATCACTGCAGCATCACTGCACCATCACTGCACCATCACTACAGCATCACTGCAGCATCACTGCACCATCACTGCACCATCACTGCAGCATCACTGCAGCATCACTGCAGCATCACTGCACCTTCACTGCACCGTCACTGCAGCATCACTGCAGCATCACTGCAGCATCACTGCACCTTCACTGCACCGTCACTGCACCATCACTGCAGCATCACTGCAGCATCACTGCACGTTCACTGCACCGTCACTGCACCTTCACTGCACCGTCACTGCACCATCACTGCAGCATCACTGCACGTTCACTGCACCATCACTGCACCATCACCGCAGCATCACCGCAGCATCACCGCACCATCACCGCAGCATCACCGCACCATCACCGCACCGTCACCGCACCGTCACCGCACCGTCACCGCAGCATCACTGCACCATCACTGCACACACTGAGCTCCATAGCTGGAGACCGTGTCCCAGCCTTCATTCTTGCGCTGCAACGTTCATTAAACTGTGACACCAACGGTGAAGTAGTGTGTATGCGCCTGTAGGAACAACTCTCCCTGCTTCATGGACGGGTTAGTACTGATCAATACATGTTTGTTTTAGTTTGGACAAAAATGAGACACACTGCAGTGTGTGTGTGTGTGTGTGTGTGTGTGTGTGTGTGTGTGTGACCTAATTTATATTGTGCAAGAGGGTGTGCCACACACACACAGACACACACACACACACACACACTGACTGACTGACTGACTGACTGACTGACTGACTGACACACCTCATAACATTTTGACATTTCCAGTTGTTTGTAACTTTCACGGTTTCTTTGCTGGAACTCCTTGTGACTCCTCCAGATCTTTGTCATGGTTCTGAGCCTGCCATAAAAGTATGCGTCGCTTTGTGCCATTCATCACATTAATCAACATGACAACCAATGATGAATTACTTAGTTATTCCAAAATGATGAATTTTGAACAGCACAGTGCTGTTATAGTCAGTTAGTTCGACGTTACTCATGAAGCTCTACGTTCTCCTCCTCTAAGATGTGACGTATGGTCAAATAATAGAAGATAAAGGAAAGAAAAAAGAGACATTAAATAAGACCTGTAATCAGTATACTGACGTTTAATGACAGTATAAACCTGGTTGATTGTAAGTGTGAACTGTAAACTTTAACACAGAAACGTGGCAAGTTCACCAAACTATTTCCTTGGTTTGATTATTAACAGCAACTATATTGAAGTAGTGTATATATGTATATATATATACTGTCTCCATGTATGTCACAACTAAAACAAGAGACTTTTAATGTGTATTTTTAAAAGTCTGGTTCAACACTGTTCTGCCTGAAACTAGCCGGTTTATTAGAATAAGTGCTTCAGAAGGTTTCCAAAGACGCAGACGTTCTCCTGCTCAGTGGGAACAAACATCACAGAGATTGAGTGTCTTCATGAGCTCCTTTCATCTCAGATATTATGTTGATGGTTTTGTAAAGGCACACATGAGGGTGAAGTGTAATCTGCCGTCTCCCTCCACAGACAAACATGGCTGATCATCACCGTCACTCTGGCCTCTCTGCTGCTGATCCGACAGCTGCTTCACTGCATGCGGGCGAGTCGGAGATGGCTTCTGTTCGGTTACTTCTCCATCAACGTCACGCTGAACGACGTCAGAGGAGACGCAGATATACTGAAACATATCTGAGGAGGTGGAAACGCACACAAGACATTTTACGAGATGACGGACTGGAGAAGAAAGAAACCCTGAAGAAACAGAGACGAGGTCTGAGATCACGTCTGAAGACGGATTATGAGACTTTAAGAGAGGCTGCTTCTGCAGCATCAACTAAATCAACAAAATACCACAACAACACTACGCAACATATTATATATAACAACCAAATAACAGCCTGAGATGCAGGTTATAGATCCACTTCAAACTTATTTAAATTGCGTCGCTGTTTCTAATGAGGGATGATGTGCTGCCGTTCTTTTAAAAGTGGAAACAAGTCAACAAAAACAAATGTTGGATGCTCAATATTAATAGATTCTGATCGGGATTATTATGAGATCAATGTGAACGCTCTGAAAGTCTCAACAAACTTCACAGTCGCTTTGTTTTTAATCATATTTGTGGATCTTATCTTTTGGGCAAGTGTCAGTTTGTGACGCCATTTCTCACTAATATTTACAAACCAGTTCATCGATTAATGGATAATATGATCAGCAGATTAATCAATCATGAACATAATTAGTTCAAAAGGAGCTCCATTAAACCCTTCTGTTACATGAATGTATGAGTAAAGATAATCTAATGGAACATTCACAGAACTTTTACATGTAATGGGATATTTCACGGTGTGGTATTAGTACATGAGTTTGAGTGTAATTGTACCATGTATGCATTCTTTTTTATTTTTTTGCATTTATACTTTGTATAAAATCACAAAGTAGAAACAAAGTGTGTTCTTTAATAAAACCCTTTGTTTACATGTGTCGGTCCAGATGACGTGTGGCTGTGTGACGAAGTCACGAGGTGATGACTGTCATGTGACCGCTCTGCATCAAGTTACAAATATTACGTCAGAAATACCGGAATATGTGGATATTTCTTTCAAAATAAGAGTAAAACATTGAAAGAAAATTCTAAACTCGCTATTTTTTTAATCTCTGAATTGTTTTCCCCCGGTTATATATTTAATCTACATGTTTTTATTTTAACATTTACTATTATCATTGACAGTATTTTTATGTATTCATGTACACAGTGAAAAAAAGACATAAAAATATTTTTGACCGGACGAACAACAGATATAACGAATAACAGATCTACTGGTACGTCTGAATGAACGTCCCATAAATGAACCAGTCAAAATATATTGACTTTTTTTTAGTTAGTCAACATTTTGATATTTGAACTATTAAAGTTAATATTTGATGTAGCTTATCATTTTTACTTAATTTAATTTCCATAATTACTAAAACGTTTTTTTCATTACCTGGTCGAAACGGGCTTCTATTAAAAGTAGTTTATTTAAAAAAAATTCTAAAACTAAAATAGCTGATTTGGCTCAAACTGTCGGGCTTTTATTTCGTAAAAGGTAACCGGAAGCCGTGTGTTTTATTTCCTCTACCGTGACGGCGTGTGATCGCTGCTCGCTGGATGATGACGACGATGGGTCCAGCAGGAGGAGAGCGGAGTTCAGGCTAGTTTCTCTCCTCCTCATATGGCAGCAGCGTCGGTGAAATATCCGTTAGTGTGGCTGCTGTTGTGGCTCTTTGTCCGGCTGTCAGAGACCAACAACACCCGGTAAGACCTCCGGTTCAACTGTCTTTAAGATAGCTGCTAATGTTAGCCATGCTAGCTGTTAGCATAGCTTACAAATTAAAAAGAAAGTGTGTCCAGACACACACACACACACACACACACACATACACATAGCTTGAGTTATCCGGATATAAATTGTTCCTCTTTTGGTAAAATCCTGTGAACTTAAAACCATTCTAACACCAGTTAATGCTGATATAAGTTAGCAGCTGTTTGTCTAACTTTTAAAGTTCTTATCAGAGTTGTTGAGAAACTTTACAAAGTTCACAAACCTTCAAACACAACAAGACCTTTAGTCCTCTTATTTCGCTGAACATACAAAGAACTAAGTTAAAGTCTGAATAAAGTAAACATGCCATTAAACTAGTTGTTATATCACATTAATAGCATTTCGTGCGTTTTATACTTGTACTGCGTTGTAATGATTTTAAAGGCTGATCTCAAATGTTTAAACTTTGTGAGTCCTGTCATCACGTGTTGGTTTCAACTGATAGTTTATATATAAATGTTGCTGTAGTTTGTCCCTTTGGCCACAAGATGGCGCTGTCGGACCACAGTTACAGAACAATGCCTTAAAAAAGAGAAGATGAGAGAAATCTTTATTTATTCAGGAGGAAATGATTGTGTAGCAGTTGAAGTATAAAGTGGGAAAGATTGCGAATAAAACCATAAAGATTATCAGTAAGATGCACAAACCAAATGTACACGATGTCTGAAATATAAACAGGTTAATGGTCAGGTGGAAAATATCACATAACATCATATAATATATATGTGTATTTCATAATATACGTTTAACGTTCTTCCTCTCGTCGTAGAGTCTCTCTGGACGATGATGACATGCTGCCGTACGCTCGTGGCCACGCCCACGGCCCCGCCCACTCCCACCGCCACGTCAGGGACTGCCAGCCCGCCGTCCACGGCAACTCCACCCACGAGAGCCGGCCCTCCTCCGGTAACCGCGGCGGGCTACCGGTGGCCGAGTCCACGGTGTTCGTGTCGGACGTCCCGGGAAGCTCCAGACGGGTTTACGGTCAGTCAAGATGACTCTGGATCTGATCTTTTGTTTGACCAACCTCTGGTTCATTGAGTGTCCCTGAAAGCATCTCGTCTTTGCTCCCAGGTCACGTGACGGTGGTCCGCGACCCGCTGAGGACGGTGTCGGTGTTGGAGCCCGGCGGGCCGGGCGGCTGCGCGATGAAGCAGAGGGCCACGGTGGAGGAGACGGCCGGCAGCACCGCCGGGTGTCTGTACGCCCAGAACGCCGGCTTCTTCAACACCGAGACGCTCGAGTGTCTCGGCAACGTGGTGAGCGACGGCCGCATGGTGAGGGACAGCGGGGGGGTGCAGAACGCCCAGTTTGGCATCAGGAGGGACGGCAGCCTGGTGTTTGGGTAAGAGAGCCAGATAGGAGCCGTGATACACAGTCCCAGTGTTAACCTGTCAATCACTGTAAGCCCCGCCCCTAAAGCATCCCCTGCTTTATGGTCTGTGTGACTCTAAATGGACCATAATGTACGAAATGGACATCATGCTGTATTGAAGAAGACTTGAAACTAGAGATTGAGACCATAAACGTGTGTGTGTGTGTGTGTGTGTGTGTGTGTGAGGTGTTTACATGTTTCTTATTGAAGCTGCACAGACGTTGCATCATGCAGGAATTCTACAGATTTCTGACCACAAACAACAAGTTAAATTGGCTTTTCTTCGTGTGTGTGTGTGTGTGTGTGTGTGTGTGTGTGTGTGTGTGTGTGTGTGTGTGTGTGTGTGTGTGTGTGTGTGTGTGTGTGTGTGTGTGTGTGTGTGTGTGTGTGTGTGTGTGTGTGTGTGTGTGTGTGTGTGTGTGTGTGTTGGAGGTGAGTGTTGACCTCGTAGTAGCGTTATAAATATCCAGGTCCAATAGAAAGCTGCACTTCATCGGAGCAAAGCCAGATCATTGATGCTGTTAGCTCCTGCTCTTTCTCTCCCTGTTGTGATGTTTCACAACACCGTCCTGCTGTAAACACAGCTGGTTACCTGAAAAGTGGTGTCGGCTCAGGTGAGTGAGAAGGAGATCGAACGTGAGCTTCCTGGAACAAGCTGAAGTTGTTGTTCAGAGGTCTAAACGTCAGACTGGGACACTTTAACTGGTTGTAAACAGAGGTAACGTTCTGTCACAGTTCTGTGGCTTCACCCAGCTGTCAGTTCATCACTTTAAACATCTGGATTTGGGTCAAAGTTGTCAGAATGAGAGACACAAAGATGCTTTTAAACTTTTCTTTGTTGCTATTGTTATTATTGTGTTTTTGAATTATTCTTTAAATCGGAGACTTCTCCATGAGGTCCACAGTTTTGAGTTTTATGTGAAACATTTCAATTAAATATTGGATGGACTGTGTCGCTCCTCCTCGGTCCAGATGTGGACACTTCTGTTCACTGGTTGCAAAAATCCAAGATGGCGACGGCCAAAATGCAGATCTCGAGGCTTCAAAACGTCCCCAACAGGTGACATGCAGACATATTTCACATTGTAGTTCTGCTGTTTCAGTCCATTCTTTGCACACGACATCTATTGCATCCATGGGGTTGTTTCTTAGGTCAGAGGTCAGAGGGTGGGAGGATTTAACCAGGTGATGGTGCTAAAAGTCAGCTGATCACCAGAGTGATGTATCTTGAGGGGAACATGAACGTCTGAACCGCATTTCATGGCAATCCATCAAATAGTTTTGGTTTTCACAACCAGTGAACAGGAAGTGACCATATCTGGACTGAGGAGGAGTGACGTAGAGACCTGTCAATCACTGTGTAGCCCCGCCCTAAAGCATCCCCTGCAGCTTTGACACATGAAGCGGAGGTTACTCCTGCTGTTGAGGTCCTGACTATCTGTCTCCCCTCGTCGTCTCCCCAGGTATCTGTCCCAGGAAGACGTTTTGGACCAGTCCAACCCGTTCGTCCAGCTCGTCAGCGGTGTGGTGTGGCTGTTGAGGAACGGAGAGGTTTACATCAACCAGAGCCTGGAGGCCGAGTGTGACGAGACACAGGAGACGGGTACGCTCACACTCGCAGTACCTCATACAACTACACTAACATACTACATACAATATACAGAATATCACAACCGGCCCTTTAAGAACCTGCTGCGACCTGTAATTAAGTGTAACGACGTCTCGTCTGACCCGACTCGCATCCAGTTGTTCTTTAACTGCGTTATGCTCTTTATTGTTACACACACACACACACACACACACACATTGTAAAAGTAAACAAAGGATTTGTTTTTCCCAGAACTCATCTGTCATTGTTTACATAATGTTGAAACTTGACCTCATCTTTTTATAACCTCATGGCCGCTTTGTAGAGACGGTCTGTCAACAACCATATTATTATGATTATACACACCGCTTTAATCTTGATTTATTCCCTCAGTAAACATTGTAAACATGAGTTTATGGTCTCAATCTCTAGTTTCAAGTCTTCTTCAATACAGCATGATGTTCATTTAGTACATTATGGTCCATTTAGAGTCACACAGACCATAAAGCAGGGGATGCTTTAGGGGCGGGGCTACACAGTGATTGACAACTTTAGGCTTCAAAACATCAGTCCACAAACCAACGGATGATGTGACGACGACTACGTCCACTTCTGATATACAGGTTATGAATTAGGATCCATTGATGCTCGTAGGATGGACTAGATGATGCAGGAAGATAGAAAAGATGCAACAATACATGTTAAACACAGGGCTGATAGTGTAGAACATGATATACAACATGTAACTTTCATTGAGGGGAAGTCTTCACTGTGCTGCATGACTGAGGAGAATACTGCTGGGACCTGGATGATGAACTCAGTCGATCATTATCGGATCAATGCTCTGAGTATTGAGTCAGCGGTTGGACTGAAGAGGTTTGAACTGTGATCTGTTCGTCCCGATCTGTACGTTCAGCTTGTTTTTCTCGTACTTTCACAGGGAAATTCCGCACTTTTGTGGACGTGGTGTCGGCGAGGACGGCGGTGGGCCACGACGCCGAGGGCCACCTGGTCCTGTTTCACATCGATGGACAGACCGGAGTGAGGGGGTAACGGTCTCACACTCAGTCATACTTTAGTCTTCTCATTCCGCTCGCTCAGTAAGTGGAGGAAAGCGAGCAAAGAGAAAACATATGATCATTTATGCCATTAACACAAAGTGACTCACAGGCCTTTGAGTCACTACAGAAGTAAATATGCAGGGTTTGATTCTGCATCACTGAACGAAACGTAGAGGAAACGAACCGTGTGCACTCTGGATTGTCTTTATAACGACGGGAACACCGCAGACCCTCAAGATACTGAAGATGAAGATGGACGTTGCGTTTACACGCTGCGCTGTCAGAGCTTGTTAGGGGCGTCTGCTACAGTGAATGTATGAGACAATGGGCCCCTGGGTGTAGACATGCAAAGGGCCCCACCACCCCTCCTACATAGGAGCAAGAAACACTGACTCTAGTTGTTTTGTGTCTCTGTAGTTGTTTTATGTCTCGTTGTAGTTGTTTTGTGTCTCTCTGTAGTTGTTTTGTGTCTCTTTGTAGTTTTGTGTCTCTTTGTAGTTGTTTTGCATCTCTTTGTAGTTGTTTTGCGTCTCTTTGTAGTTGTTTTGTGTCTCTTTGTAGTTGTTTTGTGTCTCTCTGTAGTTGTTTTGTGTCTCTCTATAGTTGTTTTGTGTCTTGTTGTAGTTGTTTTGTGTCTCTTTGTAGTTGTTTTGTGTCTCTTTGTAGTTGTTTTGTGTCTCTCTGTAGTTGTTTTGTGTCTCTCTATAGTTGTTTTGTGTCTTGTTGTAGTTGTTTTGTGTCTCTTTGTAGTTGTTTTGTGTCTCTTTGTAGTTGTTTTGTGTCTCTGTAGTTGTTTTGTGTCTCTTTGTAGTTGTTTTGTGTCTCTGTAGTTTTGTGTCTCTTTGTAGTTGTTTTGTGTCTCTGTAGTTGTTTTGTGTCTCTTTGTAGTTGTTTTGTGTCTCTGTAGTTGTTTTGTGTGTCTCTGTAGTTGTTTTGTGTCTCTTTGTAGTTTTTGTGTCTCTGTAGTTGTTTTGTGTCTTGTCGTAGTTGTTTTGTGTCTTCTTGTAGTTGTTTTGTGTCTTCTTGTAGTTGTTTTGTGTCTTCTTGTAGTTGTTTTGTGTCTTCTTGTAGTTGTTTTGTGTCTCGTTGTTTTGTGTCTTGTCGTAGTTGTTTTGTGTCTTGTCGTAGTTGTTTTGTGTCTTCTTGTAGTTGTTTTGTGTCTTCTTGTAGTTGTTTTGTGTCTCGTTGTTTTGTGTCTTGTCGTAGTTGTTTTGTGTCTTGTCGTAGTTGTTTTGTGTCTTCTTGTAGTTGTTTTGTGTCTTCTTGTAGTTGTTTTGTGTCTCGTTGTTTTGTGTCCCGTCATAGTTGTTTTGTGTCTTGTCGTAGTTGTTTTGTGTCTTGTCGTAGTTGTTTTGTGTCTTCTTGTAGTTGTTTTGTGTCTTCTTGTAGTTGTTTTGTGTCTCGTTGTTTTGTGTCCCGTCGTAGTTGTTTTGTGTCTCGTTGTTTTGTATCTTGTTGTAGTTGTTTTGTGTCTCGTTGTTTTGTGTCCCGTCGTAGTTGTTTTGTGTCTCGTTGTTTTGTATCTTGTTGTAGTTGTTTTGTGTCTCGTTGTTTTGTGTCCCGTCGTAGTTGTTTTGTGTCTTGTTGTTTTGTGTCTTGTTGTAGTTGTTTTGTGTCTTGTTGTTTTGTGTTTTGTGTCTTGTTGTTTTGTGTCTTGTTGTTTTGTGTCTTGTTGTTTTGTGTCCCGTCGTAGTTGTTTTGTGTCTTGTTGTTTTGTGTCTTGTTGTTTTGTGTCCCGTCGTAGTTGTTTTGTGTCTTGTTGTTTTGTGTCTTGTTGTTTTGTGTCCCGTCGTAGTTGTTTTGTGTCTCGTTGTTTTGTGTCTTGTTGTAGTTGTTTTGTGTCTCGTTGTTTTGTGTCCCGTCGTAGTTGTTTTGTGTCTTGTTGTTTTTGTGTCCCGTCGTAGTTGTTTTGTGTCTTGTTGTTTTGTGTCTTGTTGTTTTGTGTCCCGTCGTAGTTGTTTTGTGTCTTGTTGTTTTGTGTCTCGTTGTTTTGTGTCCCGTCGTAGTTGTTTTGTGTCCGTCGTAGTTGTTTTGTGTCTTGTTGTAGTTGTTTTGTGTCCTCGTTGTTTTGTGTCCCGTCGTAGTTGTTTTGTGTCTCGTTGTTTTGTGTCTTGTTGTTTTGTGTCTTGTTGTAGTTGTTTTGTGTCTCTTCGTGGTCGGTACATGTCTCATTAAGGGACATTTTGTAGGTGAAGGCCGGGGGGGGGCCCCATCCAGAAACCCATCCCTGAGTAGATGTATTGAATAAATCTTTAATCGACGACAACGAGTGAGGTGGAGGTGAAGGAGAAACAGCAGAAGGGAGAGGGGCCAGGGGGAGGGGCCAGAAGACCTCTCCACCAATCCAATGTATTGATCCGACCCCTCAGTGCAGCAACACTGAAGATGAATGCGTTGCTGTTAATGACGTGACCTCGAGGAGCACAACAAGCTGACGTATCTGGACACGTTCGCTGTCCGTCTGTACATCTTCACTCGATATCAGAGCCGCTCAATAACCCGTGTAGCGGTCAGCGCGACCAACACGACGACCTCCCGCTCACCGCCTCTCGTGAATAACAGCAGCCTCACCGGTCGCCAACCAGCACGTACACAGAACACTATTTATACAAAGCTCCAAATCAATTGTGCCAAAAACTAAAACTCTAAACATCTTCAATGTATTTGAGAGTTGTTTTCTCAAAAACGCCCTGAAAGTTCATTGGAACCCATTCAAAGGTATACTCAAGCGAACGTGTTCACCTGCTCTGATAGTTGTCTGGATATTAATGTGAAAGCTAAATAAGGAGCTTCCCGTCCTGCTGTTGTGTCTGTGCAGCATGAACCTGTGGGAGGTGGCTGAGTCTCTGAAGAGCTACGGAGTCGTCAACGCCATCAATCTGGACGGAGGCGGGTCCTCCACCTACGTGGCTGACGGCTCATTGGCCAGCTACCCCTCCGATCACTGGTGAGCCAATGAAACCCTTCATACGTGTCATCAAACCAGGCTCGTTGGAGACGAGCCTGGTTTGATCACAATCCATCGCCGCACAATGCATGCTGGGTAGATTTGTGTCCGACTTGCTCTGACGTCATGAACACGTGGTCGACAATGACCTCACGCAGATTTTAGAGCCAGTTACTCTCCATCGACTGCATGACCCAATGCATGATGGGAAACGGCTGGCTGTCTCCTGATCAGAGAGCTGATTGGCTCTTAGATTTACCAGGTTTTGTAGAAAATCCTATTTTTCTGTGTAATTGTAGTATTTAACGCTCGATTGTTGGTTATTAGTCTCATGTTGTGCAACAAAGGTTTAATCTAAAAACATCTCGTGTGATTGATAATAATAAAGCTTATTTATAGAAAACACAACGCAAGTTTCCACATAAATATATATTTACAGACACGCATGAATAAATCCAAATGAGGTCTGTGAACTACAAGTAGCCTACAAATCTAACAGGAAGTGAGTGTTTCTTTGACTTCCTGTTTATTCTCTGAAGGCTGAAATCGCTGCCTGCTGCTTCCGCATTATCTCGTCTACCTTCCAGGCGAGAAGCAGTTCATCTGGAACGAGCCTACTATCTCCACCATGAAGGTATCCACTAATCCTCCCTCTTCCTCTCAGTGAGTCCGACAGCAGGTGGCGCTGCGCTCGGCCCGTCTCCACCGTCTTGTGCGTTCACCAGCGCCGCTGCCGGCCGGCGGACTGCAGCGGACACGGAGACTGTGTGGACGGACGCTGCCGCTGCCGGGAGGGCTGGCGGGGCGCCGCCTGCGACTCTCTGGTGTGTCGGCCGCCGGACTGCGGCCGTCATGGCGTCTGCACCGCCGGTAAGTGAGGAGAGGAGGAGGAGGAGGAGGAGGAGGAGGAGGAGGAGGAGGAGGAGGAGGAGGAGGAGGAGGAGGAGGAGGAGGAGGAGGAGGAGGAGGAGGAGGAGGAGGAGGAGGAGGAGGAGGAGGAGGAGGAGGAGGAGGAGGAGGAGGAGGAGGAGGAGGAGGAGGAGGAGGAGGAGGAGGAGGAGGAGGAGGAGGAGGAGGAGGAGGAGGAGGAGGAGGATTTTACTACTTTGTCTGTTCGTTTCTCCTAAATTCATTCAAAACATCTTCTTCCTGCTGGTTGCATCTCAATGTTAATCTGTTTCACGTCTTCTTGTTTGTGTTGTAGATGGTTGTGTCTGTGATGCTGGATGGAGAGGAAAGAACTGTAGCCAAGGTACACACACACGAACACACACACACACGAACACACACACACAAACACACACACACACACACACACACGGGCGACTGTGGAGAGCAGGGTCGTCCTTCAATCAGAGGATCGGCGGTTCGATGTGTCCTTGAGTATGAATGTGATAGAATCTGATCGGCACTGAGCCCCTTCTATCAGGGTGAACGATGACAAGCAGTGTGAAAGAGCTTTGAGTGGTCTGAAAGACGAGAAAAGATCTATACAAGTACAGTCCATTTACACGCACACACACACACCACACACACACGCACTAACTAAACCGAAGCCTGTCAATACAACCTCCTCCCTCCTTTGTTATTGTAATCATTGCCCCCCCCCTTCATTGACAGAGTGCCTGCCGGGTTTCTTCGGTGACGGCTGCAACCAAACCTGCGTCTGCGTCAACGGCGGCTCCTGTGACCCCGTTAACGGACGCTGCGCCTGCACCTCCGGTTTTCACGGCGCCGCCTGTGAACAAGGTAGAACCACCACCCTGGAAAAAGAGAAGATTCTGAATGGTACCTGGATTCAGTGTGTGTGTGTGTGTGTGTGTGTGTGTGTGTGTGTGTCAGTGTGTCCTCTGGGCTTCTTCGGTCCGTCCTGCGCTCGGGAGTGTCGCTGTGACGACCAGTGTCCATGTGACCCGCAGACAGGAAGCTGTAATGCCACGCTGAGAGGAGAGACCAACCACACCTTACACAGAGGTACACACGCGCACACACACACACACATTAACACACACACACACATGCATTTACACACAGGGAAAAGTGGAGGTGTTGAAGATGTCTGTGAACTCCGGAGACATGATCAGCACAATGCTTCAGGGGGGGGGGGGGGGGCTGTTGACGGCCATCTCCAGAATAGAGTCTTCATTGTGGTGGGGGATGGGACGGGTGGTTGAGAGGCACGGCCCCCTGCTGAGCTGTGGGAGGGGGTCACGGGGTCACGGGGGAGGGGGTCAGAACCGACCCAATGTCCTTTAAAGCGACGGTAAAAGTAGTTGCGCTTGTTTGCCAGGTGCAGGTCGTTCATGGAGCAGAGGAGCTTCAGGCTTTTAGTTCATCTCTTCATTTATTGGATTATTTGAAGCCTCCATGTTATTGTGTTGGTGTGTTTCTGTCCACCAGCAGACTCGGGCGGTGGAGGCGATACGATGTGTAACACCCAGCAGCTTCTAACGCTCGCTCATAAGCAGACATGAGAGCTTCTATCATAATTAAGACTCCAAAGCTTCTATGGAGGTTTTCTAATGAAGGTCTTCAGACCTCATCACCCTGAAATAATATTTAATGAAATCCTCAGTTTTTTTGTTTATTTGATCAAATCGTCTTTCTTAAATGAATTTAACTCGTAGTTCCTTAAGTTGGACCTTTGACATCTTTTCCTTTAAGTTCATGTTGAACCCACTTAAATTCTATTCATCTCCTTTCTTTATCAGTCAGCAAACTGTAAAGGTATAATAAATACTGTAAAACAAACAATGTTGACTTCACATTATTTCACATATGAAATATTAAGTGTTGATATATGTGTGTGTTGGTAAAAGCTCACCATAAATAAATGAACCCCAGAAGTTACAGATAGATTGGGTTTGGTTAAAAATGACTTCTATGAGAACGTGTTTAATAATAATAATACATTTTATTTATAATTCTCAAAGACACTTTACAAACATTAAAATCAAATCAAAAAGCTGAACACTAAGAACAGAACACACCGCTGTGTCAGGTGTTCCAGAGGGAGGGGCCGCGATGGAGGACGCTCTCTGCTTCAGCATGAAGATATTTATTGTCGCTATATTTTGGTAAAACTTTTTATCTCGATTCTTGATTCTTGTTCTTATTTCATTAATGATTTCAGCTCCTTACGTACTTCATATAATAACAACATAAACTACGTAATGATCTGATCTTCATCTCTCCGTCTGCTCTTTGAAAGAAGAAGAGTTTACTCGTGATGACATACATTATTAAATGGTTCTTCTCCTCCTTCTTTTTCTTCTTCTCCTCCTTCTTTTTCTTCTTCTCCTCCTTCTTTTTCTTCTTCTCCTCCTTCTTTTTCTTCTTCTCCTCCTTCTTTTTCTTCTTCTCCTCCTTCTTTTTCTTCTTCTCCTTCTTCTTTTTCTTCTTCTCCTCCTTCTTTTTCTTCTTCTCCTCCTTCTTTTTCTTCTTCTCCTCCTTCTTTTTCTTCTTCTCCTCCTTCTTTTTCTTCTTCTCCTCCTTCTTTTCTTCTTCTCCTCCTTCTTTTTCTTCTTCTCCTCCTTCTTTTTCTTCTCCTTCTTCTTTTTCTTCTTCTCCTCCTTCTTTTTCTTCTTCTCCTCCTTCTTTTTCTTCTTCTCCTCCTTCTTTTTCTTCTTCTCCTCCTTCTTTTTCTTCTTCTCCTTCTTCTTTTTCTTCTTCTCCTCCTTCTTTTTCTTCTTCTCCTCCTTCTTTTTCTTCTTCTCCTCCTTCTTTTTCTTCTTCTCCTCCTTCTTTTTCTTCTTCTCCTCCTTCTTTTTCTTCTTCTCCTCCTCCTCCTTCTCCTCCACAGCTGGACATTGTCTGGCGGAACAGATGTTTACACGTTGGAGACGAGATGAAGAAGCTCACAGAGAGCAGCTTCATCTGACAGAGTAAGTGTCACAGGTCGAGTCACGTGACCCACCTCACCCCCTCGCCTCCTCACCTCCTCACCCCCTCCTCTCCTCACCCCCTCACCTCCTCACCCCCTCACCTCACCTCCTCTCCTCACCCCCTCCTGTCCTCACCCCCTCACCTCCTCTCCTCACCTCCTCTCCTCACCTCCTCACCTCCTCTCCTCACCTCCTCTCCTCACCTCCTCCTCACCTCCTCTCCTCACCACCTCACCACCTCACCTCCTCTCCTCACCTCCTCTCCTCACCTCCTCTCCTCACCTCCTCTCCTCACCACCTCACCTCCTCTCCTCACCTCCTCTCCTCACCTCCTCCTCACCTCCTCTCCTCACCACCTCACCTCCTCTCCTCACCTCCTCTCCTCACCCCCTCACCTCCTCTCCTCTCCTCACCCCCTCACCTCCTCACCCCCTCACCTCCTCTCCTCACCCCCTCACCTCCTCTCCTCACCACCTCACCTCCTCTCCTCACCCCCTCCTCTCCTCACCCCCTCACCTCCTCTCCTCACCACCTCACCCCCTCTCCTCACCCCCTCACCTCCTCACCTCCTCACCCCCTCACCTCCTCTCCTCACCCCCTCACCTCCTCTCCTCACCTCCTCCCCTCACCCCCTCCTCCCCTCCTCTCCTCACCCCCTCACCTCCTCTCCTCACCACCTCACCTCCTCTCCTCACCACCTCACCTCCTCTCCTCACCTCCTCTCCTCACCCCCTCACCTCCCCTCCTCACCTCCTCCCCTCACCCCCTCCTCCCCTCCTCTCCTCACCTCCTCACCCCCTCCTCTCCTCACCCCCTCACCTCCTCTCCTCACCCCCTCACCCCCTCCTCTCCTCACCCCCTCCTCTCCTCACCCCCTCACCTCCTCTCCTCACCCCCTCACCCCCTCTCCTCACCCCCTCCTCTCCTCACCCCCTCACCTCCTCTCCTCACCTCCTCCCCTCCTCCCCTCCTCTCCTCACCTCCTCACCCCCTCCTCTCCTCACCCCCTCACCTCCTCACCTCCTCACCCCCTCACCTCCTCTCTGTACATCGTTCACGTTCTACCAAACCTCCAGAAACGATGAGGAGGAGCAGAAGGTTTATCTCTCGCGTCGTCTGTATTTTCTTCACGTAGTCGCCGGTGTGTCGGTGTGACATCATCAGTTCATCTTTTCCCCTCAATCCTCTTAAACACACGTTTTCTGTCAGCGCGGCTTCAAGTTAAACCCCAAAAAGGTGTATTTGCTTTTAATAAGCACAGAGAACATCAGCTTGGTAAGGTTTCTTGGAATATGAAGTAATATTTATGCCTTTCAAGATAAAAATGTATCTCAAAATGAGTTGTAAAAGACCATTTTCAGCTTTATGTCACGAGTATCAGGAAGTGTTTTTGCCCAAAAGTCGTATTTTATTTCACTTAACGAGATATTCAAGATGCATTGTGTGAAAACACATGCTGGTATCTCACTGAAGTGTTACTTCTGAGGTGGTTGCGTCTCTGATTGTGTGTAATATTCTACAGATGTTGTAGATGTGAAAGCTCTGAGGCTGATCTCAGGTTGTACTCTTTATGTTTTGCATGATGATGAGAAGCAGCGGTGGTGCATTCCACAGTTGGACGTGAGAATGTAACCGTGAACGCTTCCGTCGTCTTCTGCTCTGGAGTCAAATTTAAATATAATTTAAAGGCAGAGAGAGAGGCATCGGGCTCCTCGTCTCCTCTTCATTCATCTGCTCACCTTTCACATGCAAGTTAGGGATTGTTAGCCGTTAACATGGTTACTGGGAAGCTCTTTGTTGAAGGGGGACACAAGATGGAGGAGACGGATTTGTGTTTTTAACCCTTACACGACCAAAAGGAGGGAACCATCTGAATGAAAAGCAGTCGCTGTTAGTGTTAGTGGTGAGGCAACAGAGAGTTGAAGTTAACCGTATTTTAAACTGTTACCAGCTTCAAGATGTCGGGTTGTTTCACGTTCGGTGGTCAGAAATAGACTCTTGTTGCAGTGCAACGGGTGACCGTGTTAAGTTGTGACTTTCAGCTGAACGGGTCCGTGGTTTCTCGTAATGACGTAGATGTTTGCCGTGGATAACAAAAACAGCCGAGTCTGTATTTCTATGATTGATTGAAGGCTTTTCTGAGGACACCTCAGACTGTCTGTAAGAAGTGGACGTCGTCTTGGTGACGGATGTTTTGAAGCCTCGAGTTCGGTGTTTTGGTCCGTCGCCATTTTGGTTTTTTTTGCAACCAGTGAACAGGAAGTGACCATATCTGGACTGAGGAGTGACGTAGAGACGGCGTATACGCCTCTGGTAGAGACCTGTCAATCAGCGTGTAGCCCCGCCCTAAAGCATCCCCTGCTTTATGGTCTGTGTGACTCTAAATGGACCATAATGTACTAAATGAACATCATGCTGTATTGAAGAAGACTTGAAACTAGAGATTGAGACCATGAACTCATGTTTACAATGTTTACTGAGGGAATAAATCAAGAGAGAAGTAGAGTCATTTTCTCATAGACTTCTATACAACCAGAGGAGTCGCCCCCTGCTGGTCACTAGAGAGAATGCAACTCTTGTCTCTTCTTCTTTCTTGTCTGTTCCTGCTCCTCTTACTCAGACCACGAGGTGCACAGAGACAAAGTCAGCAACGAATGAAAAGCATCATTAAATATGAGCGTTGATGCGCTCAAACGTGACTCTTTGCTCTTGAGAGATTAGTTTGGTCTTGATTTGTAGACATAAATGTGTTAACAGTCATTTACACACTATAACCAGCATACAGCAGCGTTCTGCAGTAATCTGGTTTATTAAATGGCATGTATTAGATTTCTCTTATAAACCTTTAACTGTGCGTCTAATCAGCTTCATTAAAGGTGCAAAACAAGACAAGGAACATGTTGCTGTTTGATCATTTAATCCAAAGTCTTGACTTGAACTGACAGAACATCGTCTATGAGTGTGAATGAGTTTGTTTATACGACTGAACAGTCGACTTTTTGTAGAATTCAGTAGAGCCGATAAACAGAAAATGAATTGACGATTGTTGTGATTGAACGCTTCAGGAAAACAAAACATTTAATGATTCCAGCTTCTTAAACAGTTCGATGCTCTAAAAGTCCAAAGTTATTTAAAACAGATGTTATCACCAAAACATGCAGCTTTTGTCGAATGAAATATTCTGCTTCAATCCAGATTTGTTGGCGTTTAGCCTTCAAAACAACATTTCCTCTGCGGTCAAACAGCTGCTTGCTTCACACCAATGAAGGCGGCGTGTGTGTTCAACACAAACCTCACCAGAAGCTGTGAGTCTGACCGCGCCCGTCTCTCCTCAGGCGCAGCTGGCTGATGATCACCGTTGGCCTGTCCTCTCTGCTGATGGCCAGCCTGCTGCTTCAGCTGGTTCGGGTGCGGCGCTGCCCGGCGGCCGCTCGCTCCGCTGGACGTCGAGACTTCTCTTACGTCCCGCTGAACCGCATCAACGGAGGAGCGGACGCAGACGGCGGGAAATCCGGGTTCGCGTCGGACGACTCTGACTCTCAGGATGAAATCTGGTCCCCGGGGTCGTAGATGTCAGGAGGGCCGACGGGGGACGAGAGAGGCTCGATTTAAACGGCTAATCTTGTCGAAAAACGACAATCTGGCAGGAAGGAAGAGGAAGCTTAACTGACATCAAAGTGTTTCTGGCAGCCGGTCAGATGTTTGCTCCCACAGCTGCAGGTAGGACGAGCTTCCCCCTGTTGAACTGTTGAACTGTTGAAGTGAGACTTGTTGTCCAGCTATCTTTGAGCTTCATCGGGTGTTTTCTGGTTAATCACCATGAACCCTAAAAAGAATGCCGTCATCCTTCTCACAGAAGTAGCGAGTGAGACCAGCGACATTACAGTAAATACTTAAATATCCGCCATCATTCCGTTAGAGACGGTGAGAGAAATCAGAAAGATTATAGTTCAGCCGAGTTAATGGACCTTATAGCTGCATTTTGGGACCTTTATAGATATGATAAGTATGTTTAGTTGGTTTATCACGTCAACAAAAGTAAATGTCTCGCTGAAAACTACTCAAAGACCAACAATATCCATGTAAGTGCACAATATTCAGAATATTTTCACCTCTTTGCCTGAACTGAAGCTGTTATTTAGCTAAAAAGATTCTCAACCTATCGTTGACTTGAACAGATATTGATTATTGCTGCAGAGTTCTGAGAGGTTACCTTACTGTTGTTGTGAGTCTGGTGGCTTTGAAGAGAGAATATTTCCTCGTGCTGGTTCTCTAAACTCCATCTCGACTTTAAAACAGCGCCGCTGTCCCGTCAGAGAGGTAATAGTCCGTCCACTTATTTAAGTCCTTAAACAGCTGATTATGTAATTCTGGTGCCACTGATTCACCTAAATGATAGAAACCAGCTCCGTGGTGCCGGTTCTCCAGGCTCGCCGGTGTTAAGCTCAGTTTAGAGTTAGACTGGGTTCAACTTCACGATGACACTTTGAACTTTGAACTCCTCCCATGAAAACAAACTCTTACTGAGTTGTTGTTTTTGTGTTTTCAACACGAGGATTTCTAAGATGTTTTGTCAGAATGCACTGAGCTCCATCTGAGGTCAATGTGCTCGTTCACATCGGAGACTAAAGAAGCACAATGTCTTCACCAATGTTTGATTCAAACTGCATCAATGAAATGTCACCAAACTTCCTGTTTGTTCCTGTTTTAAACATATAAATAAATGTATCGTTTGACCACTCAAATATGAATCCATCCTTTTGTTATTTTAGGTGTCTTGCTTTTTAAACTCTTGTCATAGAATCGGATGTTTCTGCTACGAGGGAATCCATTTTGACCAAACTGCCACTTTTACAATTTAAAATTTAAAAACCGTAAGTCTGTTGCCATCTTATTCTTCTTTTACCCGTAGATCCTCGTCATGTGTGGGTGGGGGATTGCTAACTTAGCATGTCAGCATGCTAACAGG
>JAFEUB010000393.1:217500-240000 GCA_024529925.1 Ophthalmolycus amberensis
TAGTTGGTTGTTGTATTTTGTTGTGGTCATTTTGAGTCTTTTTGTGGTCTGTTTTTGTCTCTCTGTAGTCATTTTGAGTCTCTCTGTGACTCTTTGAGTGACATTTTGTAGATGAAGGCCATGGTGACCTGACACTTTGAACCCTTGGGCCTGTCTCCAGTACGTTAAGTACTCCATCTTTGGACTCCCGTTAGTCACAATTTATATAAAACTAGAAGCACAGGCCGGGTGCCTCATCTCCCAATATTAACAATAGAGCAATTAACAATAGAGCAAGAACAGATATCAGCCTCTGGTACATAGATATAGAATATTATCAGACTAGTACTCTAAATAAAATACATTTTAATGGTTAAACATTGAACGTAAAAGCAGACTGAGAAGCAGAGACATTGTTCAGGACTTGAGTTTGATCTTTTAAGCATGAAAATCACTTGTTTATTTCATGTTCTGAGAGTTTGAGGGTGTTTTGAAGTTACAGGTGAGAGACCTGCGGAGGTGAGGCGGCTGTGATGCAACACAGGAAGTGAGCGGTGAAGGACTTTGTTATCGGTGTGATGTCACAGGTGTGACCTTGTTGTGTGGGAATGGAAAGATCTAGAGCGACATGTTGTCCCAGAGTCCTGCTCCTCTGTGTGTTTTTCCCACATGGAATTTATTGTCTTCTGTTTTGTCCGCTGTAATGATTCGCACAACGAGCAAACAATAAAAGATTTCAGTGTTTATGTATTTTAAGTCGTATAAAAGCTTGAATTTTGTATTCACAACAAGTCAGTTCATTTCTTTATTGTTGTCTTTTTGCAGCATCTGAAATATTAATATTAACATTAAGTGTTTAAATTACACATTTAGTAAGAATACAATAATAAAAAAGTACATTCGAAATACAAGAAATAAGGAGAAGATGAAGTTCTTGACTTTCCTGAGAACCAAAAGGAAGTTTATTGTATATTTAAATTAACAAATGATTTAGAAATAGTGTATTCCTGTTTGGCTCATTTAAATTAAATATATTTGTAATACTTATAATTAGGATAGTTATACTTCTAGTTCACTACCTCGCAGAGATAAATACTATACTTTTTACTGTACTACGTCTCAGAGGTACATATTGTAGTTTTTACTGTACTATGTCTCAGAGGTACATATTGTAGTTTTTACTGTACCACGTCTCAGAGGTACATATTGTAGTTTTTACTGTACTACGTCTCAGAGGTACATAATGAATGCAGTAGTTGTACTTATCGTGGAGTATTTTCACAGAGTGGTAGTAGTACTTTTACTGCAGAAAGGATCTCAATACTTCCTCCACTACTGTGTTTTCTCACCATGCATAGTCAGTAATTACATCACTGTGTTTAATTGATGTCCTGCAGAGTTGAATGCAGTGAAGTCAGCCTGACTCTGGTCTGAGGGTTTTAACAGCTTTTCTTCTGATTCATGGCTCCATAATGTAAGCTTCATAACAGCGGGTCCTCGTACGTGTTGACATTATTCGGGTGTGTCGGTACTGAGAAAACAGGAAACCGTGATGCCGGACCCGGATGTTGTGCTTGTGTAAGTATGGAGGAGAAACCCAGTTGTAGTGCAGTTACTTCCTCCTCCCGAACAACCAGCAGCGCTCTGCCCAGTCATGCCCTTTTCAGGAAAAACTAGGAGGGGGGAGGGGTTAGGAGGAGCAGGTCACGTGTGTTGGTGACAGGACGTAACGCCGCCTGTGATTGGTCGAGCCGCTCCGGGGCCCGTCTCCTCCGATAGGCCTGCTCCGGGGGTGACGTCACGTCGATCAGCTGTTGGAGCTCCACAACAACAACAAAAGAAGGAAGGAGCAGTCGGGGAGGAGGAAACAAGAAAGAGAGAGGAAAGAAAACCGAGCCCAGCTCCCGATGGACAGTCCTTAATCAACGGTTATTTTTATATATATATTGTATTTCTTCTGCGAAGAAACCTGGAGTTTTTCTATTTTTCGAAAACTAACGCGTCTACCTCAGTTTTTAAGGATTTATTTTTGTAATCCTCGGTTTACATCCTCTCTCTCTGCCGCAGGTGAGCTCTTTGTTTTCCTCTCGGTGGCCGTTAACGGCTCCGGTGCCTCTTAAACCGGACGCTAATGATCTTTATCAACCACATTACGATAGAGACACTTTCTACTAAAATAAACTGACATTTATTAAAACGCTACGATGCGTTTTTGAACGTTTACGACGCATTTGTAATTCCGCTTACTCTGCAGCGCGAGCTGTGACGTTAGCCGCGCTCGCGCTGCAGAACGTGGTGTTTTTCCTCGAGTACAACTATGTGAAGTTGTTTTGTGTGTGTTTTTAAAGTATGTTCTTGATACGTTTGTGTATGTTGTAGTTTAACACGCAGACTTCTGTTGGTGTAGAGTTTCAGGCTCCTCCCCCTTCTCTCTTGTGTAACAACAGACCGTCTGCAGCCTGCTGCCCCACATTCTCATCCTCCTGCTCGGCTCACACAACAGTCAGCCGATGACTTTATTTCTCCCTCGAAGTGATTGCTAACCGATAACCATTTTAATAATTTGTCATTTATGACGTAAAAACGTCAAAACACGCGCTGGTTTCAGCTTTTTTTAAAGTGACGATCGGCTGCTCTTCTCAAGTCGCTTTAAACTGCAAAAGTTCTGGACTGTTCGAGCAAAATAAGACATTTGCAGAAAAACGTTGACTCCAGGATTATTTTCTGTGGTTTATAAAGCAAAACAAATCGATTCAACAAGAGATAATAAGAAAGTAAAGTGTTAATATGAGAATAAACGGTCGTGGCAGACCTCTTTCTGCAGAACATTCAACATGTAGTCACTTTATTTTCACACATTCGATGACTTTACTGCTTATCTTTGTTTTATATCATTGTAAATTCATTATTTGTGATAATTAACGGTTTAGACATTTTATGAACTTTATATATCATTAAATAGCTGCTCATGCAGTTCATCTTTACTGTTGCGGCCTAAATAACCTGTAAAGTCCCAGAACATGACCACAGCCTATTAAAATAAGAGTTAATGCTCATCTATCTCTGTTTCTGCCTCATCAAACAGCCATAACACCTCTTCTTTGCCCACTAAACTGTGTTTTTATCCTGCAGCCTACATACTGTATTTACATCAGGTTTTATTCAGCGTCTATGTTTTCACTTGGATAAATAATGATGTAATAGAAGCATTTATTGCGATGTCGTTCAGCAGAAAGCCACAGCTATGACTCAGTGACCCCATTGACTGACATTAATCTCCTGTAAAAACACACCAGAGGAGCTTTCCTTTGTGCTCGGAGACATATTTAGGTTATTTAACCCGATAGCGAGGAAGAGGAGGAGGTGCAGCACATTATGTGATCCTTCACTTAAAACCTTTTTTTATGTCTCTCCGTGTTCACAGAGGCGGAGTTTCGCCTTTTGTTCTGCAGAAAAACAGGCTTCGTGTTTTTTTTCTCTTCCTTTCACCGTGTAATGAATAAGACCACTAAGAAATACGAGCTGGCACGCGAGTGTTTGAACGCATCACATCCATCAATACGCGTTCTCTTCCGTATCCAGAGTGCGTTCAGGTGCTGTTGGGGAAAAAACGGAAGTTGTGTTTCACTGAAATAATTTATAATATAATATAATAATGTAATAATATTTTTTTTTAAATTTTATTATACTATATTGATCCCTTTAAGGGGAAATTTGTCTCTGCATTTGACCCATCCCTGTATATAGGGAGCAGTGGGCTGCCAATGAGAGGTGCCCGGGGAGCTGTTAGGGGTTCAGTGTATTGCTCAGGTACACTTCGACACGTCCCAGTCGAGGATCGAACCGTTGACCTTCCGGTTCCCAGACGACCTCTTAACCCAGTGAGCCACAGGTCGCCCAAAGAAGGCAGCTAATGAGGCGTTCATGCTAGTTTAAAAAACCTGTTCATGTCAGCCTCCTGGTGGTGAATACAAACCAAAGTGTCGCCCGAACAAGATGAAACACAGTATTACATACATTTACAGACTTCTGATACATATTTAATAAAAGGCAACAATATAAATGCACCTTTAAATGTCTTCTGATGTTGTTACATGTTTCTTTAACGTCTGTCTTATTTTAAACAAAGGTCTCAGGTCCTGTGAGTTAAAATACTTTTTGTCACAATTTGACACAATTTGTCCTTTTAAAGACCAACACATACATATTATAAATATTATAAACAGAAAGACGAAGGAAATTCAAAAGTTCAGCAGTTTCAGATTAATGCACACAAGACAATAAAATGATAAAAATGTAATCAAATAGATTTAAAGTCTATAATAACAGTAACAGCAGTAAAAACAAGCGTGAAAAAACAAAACAATAAAATTGTACATGATAAATACAATAAAATAAGTAAATGAAACGATAAAATAGATTTAAAAGCTATGAAACCACTAATGGCAGTAAAAGTCTGAAATAAAAACTAGATTAATTCATAAAAACAGCGTAAATAAAATGTATTTTTTTTACTTGAGTACAATCAAATTTGTGATTTAAATAATGTAAAAAAAAATAGATGACATCAAACTATCGCAGTAGTTTTCCGCCCTGAGTCGTGTCTGTCTGCTTCCACCAATCAGAGCTCAGTATGTCGCCTCAGAGGCAAAACACAGGGCAGAGCCGTCCACAGGAGGACACCGGCCTCTTGGCTGTAGTCCAGAGACATTGTGCCAAAGGAAGCCTCCTACTCCCTCACTCCCTCCTCCCTCCTCCCTTCATACAGCAGCTGCGACACTGATCACTTCTTATTCTGTCCACTAATACTTTCCTCTCCATGAAAGCGTGTTCTGAGAGCAGCAGCCAGCTGTGTGTCTCTTTATCTACTGTTGAATAAAACACTGCTCGCCTCCATCGGCTCAGCGGCTGAAGAAACTGCAGCTGCTGCCTCCGAGATGCTGATGACTTTAGTGGCGCTTATAGCTTTCTTTTTTACATCTGCGATCATTCACAAGTAGACTGAGGCGCTTTTAATAGCAGACGAGGATTAAAACATATTTTTATGTTTTATGACGTTGTTAAAGGTTTGTTTACATCTTTCTTTTTGTAAACAACGGTCTGAAACTGTCCGATTTCAGTTCTCATACGTCATGGGGTTTTAATGCTACAATATATATATTATAATGGCCCATAACTTACTGGATCAATACATAATAATATAAATGTCCCATTATTTCCTAACAAACATGACACCGACATCAACTTCCTTCTTCCAGGCTGTTGTCTTGAGGTGTAAATCTATCTTTTTTAAATAGATCTTGACTAAAATGGCCGACATTCACTGAAACAAAGGAACGTATCGATGCATCAAAGCAGCACTAAGCGTTCACAGTATTTACGGTTTATCTCCGTGAAGGTCGGTAACTTAATAATTACTTGGCCGGCTGCTGACTCATATTCTATTTTATAACTCCGACTATTCGGTTACTGACTGACTCGGTTACTGACTGACTCGGCTACTGACTGACTCGGTTACTGACTGACTCAGCTACAGACTCGGTTACAGACTGACTCGGCTACTGACTGACTCGGCTACTGACTGACTCGGTTACAGACTGACTCGGCTACTGACTGACTCGGTTACTGACTGACTCGGCTACTGACTGACTCGGTTACTGACTGACTCGGCTACTGACTGACTCGGCTACTGACTGACTCGGTTACAGACTGACTCGGTTACTGACTGACTCGGTTACTGACTGACTCGGCTACTGACTGACTCGGCTACTGACTGACTCGGTTACTGACTGACTCGGTTACAGACAGACTCGGTTACTGACTGACTCAGCTACTGACTCGGTTACTGACTGACTCGGTTACAGACAGACTCGGTTACTGACTGACTCAGCTACTGACTCGGCTACTGACTGACTCGGTTACTGACTGACTCGGTTACAGACAGACTCGGTTACAGACTGACTCGGCTACTGACTCGGTTACAGACTGACTCGGTTACAGACTGACTCGGCTACTGACTGACTCGGCTACTGACTGACTCGGTTACTGACTGACTCGGCTACTGACTCGGTTACAGACTGACTCGGCTACAGACTGACTCGGTTACAGACTGACTCGGCTACTGACTGACTCGGCTACAGACTGACTCGGTTACTGACTTACTCGGCTACTGACTGACTCGGCTACTGACTGACTCGGCTACAGACTGACTCGGCTACTGACTGACTCGGCTACTGACTGACTCGGCTACTGACTGACTCGGTTACTGACTGGGTTACTGACTGACTCGGTTACTGACTGACTCGGCTACTGACTGACTCGGCTACAGACTGACTCGGTTACTGACTGACTCGTTACAGACTGACTCGGTTACTGACTGACTCAGTTACTGACTCGTTTAGAGACCTGCTGGTGAACAACGTGGAGCATTTAGCAGCTAAAGAGACAGATTTGTGGTGGAGGAGACCAAAGACGGAGCTAAAAGAGAATCTTGGACACAAACATCTGTAGCAGCTGGATGTTACAGACGTCATACGGTGGTGATATGTGAGATGTTGTGCTGCCCCCAAGTGGTTAAATAGTTAATACAACTTGAAGTCACAAAAAGTGTTTTTGAATGCTAACAGGAAGTTTTAGGACCGAGTTCTGCAGCTCTCTATTCACTCAAGTCTCAAATTTGAGACATGCGACGTTGGAAAGACAAAAGCGTACCAAGTTTTATCCTCAGACTTGGAGTAATTCTCTCTCTTCTTTCCTCCTCTCAGGGCTCGTTTTGTACTTTTGCACTCTGCCCGACGTTGAGCGATGTCCAGCCACAGATGATCCATGACCACACTTCTGTTCACGCACTTTAGCACCTTTCCGGAGCCTTCCCCGAGCCGTGAACCCCGCAGCTGATGACCAAAGCGAGCGACGCCACGCCTCCCCGCCCCGAGCAACGCGCCTCCTCCTCCTCCTCCCCCCCAGCAGCCCCTCCTCCCTCGGCCTCGCGCCCCCGCAGGACGTCCCGAGATGTTCCAGAGGTTCACCAGCGCTCTGTTCGGGGACGACGCCGAGGAGCTGAGTCGACGCAGCGGGAACGGAGACGGCAAGGAGGAAGAGGAGGATGAAGACTGGATCCTGGTCAACTACCTGGGTAAGAAGCCAAAGCTTCATGTGTTAAAGCTGCATTCTCTCTAGTGTCCACCAGGGGGCGACTCCTCTGGTTGTATAGAAGTCTATGAGAAAATGACTCTACTTCTCTCTTGATTTATTACCTCAGTAAACATTGTAAACATGAGTTTATGTCTCAATCTCTAGTTTCAAGTCTTCTTCAATACAGCATGATGTTCATTTAGTACATTATGGTCCATTTAGAGTCACACAGACGTGTTTTCGTTTGTTTCCTCTTCATGAAAAGTTAATTGTAACAATTTAGTCCTAAAAATGTCTTATTCAGCGTTCGGTTGTACTTGGCTCCACTGACCCTCTTGTGTCACTTCTGGTTGCAAAAAAACCAAGATGGCGACGACCAAAACGTTGAACTAGAGTCTTCAAAACTTCAGTCCACAAACCGCCGCGTGACGTCACAACGACCACGTCCACTTCTTCTATTCAAGCTATGTTTAAAATCAGCAGAAATTTGGTTTAAATGAGCTTTTATTTTACATTGAGATCGTGTAAAACCCACCCGCAGATGAAGACCACAAGATCAGTCGAAAGCTCTGACCAAACAATCTTGACTCAACATCTGCTTATAGGTTTTTTTCCAAACTAACGAGGCAAAAAGAGAAAATAATCCAACATTCAGAATGACAGATACTGTTTTTAATGGCAGGTCGAAGTTTTCCACACACACACGCACGCACACACACACACACACACACACACTGTACAGAAACATGACACGCTGCAGAGACTCGGAGTGGAGCTCAGCTTTGGTTTGGCCCACTGTTCACCCTCTGCCGGTCTTGAACCTTCTTGACCCGTCTCCGATTCCACAGCCGTGTGAATACTTTAAACGGGGGGGGGGGGCATGCAGACGCAGACTTGTTCCTGTCTGGGTGCCATCAGTTCAGTTTATGGTCGACCTGTAAACACGCCAAACAAAAGCACGGAGAGAACCGGAGGAGGTAAAAATAGCAGCTGGTGGAGCTGTAGTCCAGAGACATGTACGGGCACGGAGCAGCTGCCAGCGTTCATCCTAAATAAAGTCACCTGGACCCCCCGTAGAGTTCTGGACTGTTCACGGAGTTCAGCTGAGCTCGGCACAAAGATGAACCGGTGCTCGGATGGTTTGATGAAGATTTTAATAGATTTAATAGATCTGATCTGAGAAAAACACTCAAATAAAACACAAGTTTCCACCAAAATTCATCCAAATGAAGAGCTGGTCAAAGGAAACGGACTGTTTTAAAGACATTTAATGTTCTTAAGTTAAAGGTTTAGTTCACCTGCATTACAAGAACACACATTTGTGTTTTTTGACCCGGTCTCCAATTCATTTAATCAAAGAAATGAAAAATGACATTTGAAAAACCCAAAGAAACAATGAAAGCTCCACTAGATTTATACGTTGGATATTACTGGCGTCTGTTTGCGTCTGTAGATTTCTCCTAAATTCACCAAAAGTTACCATTACATAATGCCTCATTTGCATATTTATACATAACGTTCCCCTCAGCAATGAGTAATATAAAAGTACAACAGTAGAGTTAGAGTATTGTAGTTTAATGCAACACATATTGTGTTTGAGCTGCAAAAAACAGCATCATGTACTAATATATAAAGAGATTTATTCCTCTTGTTTGCGTGCTCTTTGTCGTGATAGTTTATGTTTTAAATCATTTTTTGTTGACAGTCCTTGTGTGGATGATATGACATTAAAATAGCATTTAAAGATAATATTGACATCTGCATGCAGCTCAAAGGTGTGTGTGTGTGTGTGTGTGTGTGTGTGTGTGTGTGTGTGTGTGTGTGTGTGTGTGTGTGTGTGTGTGTGTGTGTGTGTGTGTGTGTGTGTGTGTGTGTGTGTGTGTGTGTGTGTGTGTGTGTGTGTGTGTGTGTGTGTGTGTGGTTCCTTTATAATCTGCTCTGACCTCGTTAACCCGACACACAGAGCTCCTCTCCTGCTGGGGAAATGCTGGAAAATATCCAAACTGCTTGTTTGAAACAATAAATCCTTCTTCCTGTTACAGAAGCCTGAAGTCGTGTCTCTGACCTCATATCTTCTCTTAATTTAAGAAATCCTAGCTATGACTCTAAGTGCAATTCTTCAATCAAAGCTTGTCACGTCTGTATCTTTTTATATTCTTTTAATATTATCTTGCCTTTAAAACAGACTTCAACCTCCTCTTCTGAAGAGTGAAGTCAAAGCTTCACTGTGTTAACGCTGCATTCTCTCTAGTGTCCACCAGGGGGCGACTCCTCTGGTTGTATAGAAGTCTATAGAAATACTTCTACTTCTCTCTTGATTTATTCCCTCAGTAAACATGAGTTTATGTCTCAATCTCTAGTTTCAAGTCTTCTTCAATACAGCATGATGTTCATTTAGTACATTATGGTCCATTTAGAGTCAAACAGACCATAAAGCAGGGGATGCTTTAGGGGCGGGGCTACACGGTGATTGACAGGTGACGTATACGCGTCTCTACCTCACTCCTCCTCAGTCCAGATATGGTCACTTCCTGTTCACTGGTTGCAATAAAACAAGATGGCAACGACCAAAACCCCAAACTTAAGGCTTCAAAACATCCGTCCACAAGAGATGACTACGTCCTCTTCTTATATTCAGCAGCAGCCTTTCAATCGTTATATTTCGGTGTTCACGTTATTAAAGCACTGCGGCTGACATTTTCCTCAGTTATGTTGCATTTAGGACGGCTCTGCAGCACCTCCTCCATGTCCTGCAGCCTCCTTTCCTCTGGATCTGGTTTACAGCATCAAAACATGTTGAATGCGTCCTGTAAACAGTGAAAACACACAGTTATTATTTGACAGGCTGCAGGAGAATCAGCCTTTAAACAGAAGTGAAGTCCAAAGGGAGACGTCTGCTGGAGGCGACGCGGTTATTTAGAGTTTCCGGTCGGCCAGCTGGAGGTCGTGTTTCCTTCATAACTTCCTGCGTCTCTGTGACTCATTACAGGATGTGACGGCACGGTTCCTCTTCTGCAGCTTATCAACGCATTTTAATATTTTATTACTGAAAACATGGAGGACAGTCATCTTTACACTTTTTATTTATGAATTAAACAAGAATTTTGAACCTGGTTTTATCAAATGTTCAGATTTAAGTTCTGGAAATGTAGGAAAATGTATAGAATAAGATATTAATTATTTGTATATAAAAAAAACATCTCAGAAAACTTGTAATATGAAAGATAATGTCAGTAATAAACTGGTGATATCTGTTAATGTTTTTTAACCCTTTCACCTCTAGTGTCTCCTCTTAAATTCATTTTTCTTAATGGATTTTGACCAAAATCTCTCATGTGGGCATTTAAAAGTGTAATAATAAACGTATTAATGGAGACACTGGCACAGAGCGAGACAGGGTCATGTGATGCTGAGTCGCCAGAAAATCCTTGTTTACGTCTGACAGCTGCTGCTCAGAGGCCACAGCGCCCCCTGCTGGTCCACTGGAGGCATTGCTCTGCAGCGATGCGTCCACCAGTAAAACTACAGACTGTTGTTAGTTGTAGTTTTAAAATCCTGTGAGCACCAGGAACTAAACTACATCGGCCTCGCTTGTTTTGGAGTCAAAGAACAAATAAACCTTTTAAAATATTGGCACAAAACTGAACCACTGCATAAAAACACTTCCTGGTGGATCACATGACTAATTCCAGCTGTTTGTGTCTCTGCAGCTGAAGCCTGCGCAGGTCAGCGTGGTGACGGCCTCTCTGGATCCACAGCTGGTCCTGAGGAAGAGGAGGAGGAAGAGGAGGACCTGGTGATGATCCCCTCCCCCATGGCCAGCCCCCCGATCCGCTACGCCTCCTGCACCTCCCTCAACTCCACGGCCGACACCGACCCGGACGGCGGCGCAGAGGACGAAGAGGATGAGGAAGAGGAGAACGGGTTCCTCCGTCTGGACGCCTCCTCCCTGGAGGAGAGCTGGTTCGTCACGCCGCCGCCGTGCTTCACGGGCCGCGGCCTCCAGCCCATCCTCCTGGAGGCCGGCCCTCTGGAGAACCTGCTGATCGAGCACCCCAGCATGTCGGTCTACGCCCACCGCAGCCCCCCCAGGATGAGCCTGGACCCCCTGCCGCGCTCCCTCGACCTGGAGCTCGGCTTGTTGCCTGAAAACGTGCCCGCCGCCATGACGCCCTCCACCGGGAAAGAGAAGGGAAGACGCACGCTGGACGGCCCTCGACACAGGTAACGTCCTGATGAACCGCTTTACTTTAAAGCTACTGTGAGCAACTTTTAACTGGTCCTGAACCAGTCTCAGTGTAGTCCTGATCCTCTATATGAACCAGTCTCAGTGTAGTCCTGATCCTCTATATGAACCAGTCTCAGTGTAGTCCGGATCCTCTATATGAACCAGACTCAGTGTAGTCCTGATCCTCTATATGAACCAGTCTCAGTGTAGTCCTGATCCTCTATATGAACCAGTCTCAGTGTAGTCCTGATCCTCTATATGAACCAGTCTCAGTGTAGTCCTGATCCTCAATGAACCAGTCTCAGTGTAGTCCTGATCCTCTATGAACCAGACTCAGTGTAGTCCGGATCCTCTATATGAACCAGACTCAGTGTAGTCCTGATCCTCTATATGAACCAGTCTCAGTGTAGTCCTGATCCTCTATCTGAACCAGTCTCAGTGTAGTCCTGATCCTCTATATGAACCAGTCTCAGTGTAGTCCTGATCCTCTTCATGAACCAGTCTCAGTGTAGTCCTGATCCTCTATATGAACCAGTCTCAGTGTAGTCCGGATCCTCTATATGAACCAGTCTCAGTGTAGTCCTGATCCTCTATATGAACCAGACTCAGTGTAGTCCGGATCCTCTATATGAACCAGACTCAGTGTAGTCCTGATCCTCTATATGAACCAGTCTCAGTGTAGTCCTGATCCTCTATATGAACCAGTCTCAGTGTAGTCCGGATCCTCTATATGAACCAGTCTCAGTGTAGTCCGGATCCTCTCTATGAACCAGTCTCAGTGTAGTCCTGATCCTCAATGAACCAGTCTCAGTGTAGTCCTGATCCTCAATGAACCAGTCTCAGTGTAGTCCTGATCCTCTATGAACCAGTCTCAGTGTAGTCCTGATCCTCTATGAACCAGTCTCAGTGTAGTCCTGATCCTCTATGAACCAGTCTCAGTGTAGTCCTGATCCTCTATATGAACCAGTCTCAGTGTAGTCCTGATCCTCTATATGAACCAGTCTCAGTGTAGTCCTGATCCTCTATATGAACCAGTCTCAGTGTAGTCCTGATCCTCTATATGAACCAGTCTCAGTGTAGTCCGGATCCTCTATATGAACCAGTCTCAGTGTAGTCCGGATCCTCCATATGAACCAGTCTCAGTGTAGTCCGGATCCTCTATATGAACCAGTCTCAGTGTAGTCCGGATCCTCTCTATGAACCAGTCTCAGTGTAGTCCTGATCCTCTATGAACCAGTCTCAGTGTAGTCCGGATCCTCTATATGAACCAGTCTCAGTGTAGTCCGGATCCTCTCTATGAACCAGTCTCAGTGTAGTCCGGATCCTCTATATGAACCAGTCTCAGTGTAGTCCTGATCCTCTATGAACCAGTCTCAGTGTAGTCCTGATCCTCTATGAACCAGTCTCAGTGTAGTCCGGATCCTCTATATGAACCAGTCTCAGTGTAGTCCTGATCCTCTATATGAACCAGTCTCAGTGTAGTCCGGATCCTCTCTATGAACCAGTCTCAGTGTAGTCCTGATCCTCTATATGAACCAGTCTCAGTGTAGTCCTGATCCTCTATATGAACCAGTCTCAGTGTAGTCCGGATCCTCTATATGAACCAGTCTCAGTGTAGTCCTGATCCTCTATATGAACCAGTCTCAGTGTAGTCCTGATCCTCTATGAACCAGTCTCAGTGTAGTCCTGATCCTCTATGAACCAGTCTCAGTGTAGTCCTGATCCTCTATATGAACCAGTCTCAGTGTAGTCCTGATCCTATCTGAACCAGTCTCAGTGTAGTCCGGATCCTCTCTATGAACCAGTCTCAGTGTAGTCCGGATCCTCTATATGAACCAGTCTCAGTGTAGTCCTGATCCTCTATATGAACCAGTCTCAGTGTAGTCCGGATCCTCTATATGAACCAGTCTGTGTAGTCCGGATCCTCTATGAACCAGTCTCAGTGTAGTCCGGATCCTCTATGAACCAGTCTCAGTGTAGTCCGGATCCTCTCTATGAACCAGTCTCAGTGTAGTCCGGATCCTCTTCATGAACCAGTCTCAGTGTAGTCCTGATCCTCCATCAGTAGAGAGACCATCAGAGAGAAGATGGTGTTACTATAGACTAGAGTTATTCTTGATGCTCGTCATCGGAGCCAGAACCTCCTTCAGCTCAGACTCCAGCAGAGACCGGTCCACTGTGGACAGACCCAGATCCAGTATCCAGATCCAGCTGCAGTAGAATGAGAGGTTTTCTAAAGACTCTGGTGCTCAGAGACACTACCACTTTAGACCACAGGGGGCGACAGAATCAAGAGACAATAAAAGTTCCTCATAGCAGCTTTAACATTTGGCTAATCAGCATTAAATGTTGACAATGAAGTACTAGAATACATTCACTCGGCTCCATCTGACACCGCTCTCCTTCTGTCTCTGCCCCCCCCTGCAGGCCGGAGGTGGCGGTGGTCCCGCGGCGCTCCAGCCTCCACTCGGCGTGCTACGCCGCGGCGCTCTCCGCCCGCGCCGGCCTCCTGCAGCATCGGGACGGCAACGCCGGCCAGCGCAACCAACCGCTGACCCGCAACGCGCTGCGACGCCTCAACCTGCTGCGGCCCCCGAAGACCAGCACCTCGCACCTCCACCAGCCGAGCCAGAGACACCTCAACTTCTGACCGGCGTCCTCATCGTCACCATCATCTTCATCAACCTCTGTCCTTCAAGCAGGATGGGAAACTAACACCTGCCACCTCTGATTCCTTCCTTTTTATTACTATCAAGAACTCAACACCAGCAACGTGTCATCAGCCATCAGTCACACCCCCGATCTCAAATCTGATTGGACGGGGAAATAGGGAAAGTGGCTTTTGTTTTTGTTCTTATCAGCTCATGTGGCCAGTGGGTGAGACGTTTCTCCTCCTCCTCCTCTTCATCATCATCCATCCTCCTTCATCTTGATGTTGAGGAGAAGATAACGGTCATCATGTCCCCCCCCCCCCATCCCTTCTCCTCCTCTCTCTTCTTCACGGACAACTTAATGAGTAGAATCAATGCTGTAGGTCACTTTACTCAGCGGCAGGTTCACCGCGCGTGGCAGGGCGCTCAGGTGATGTCACGGTGGTGTCACGGTGATGTCACGGTGGTGTCACGGTGGTGTCACGGTGATGTCACGGTGGTGTCACGGTGGTGTCACGGTGATGTCACGGTGGTGTCACGGTGATGTCACGGTGATGTCACGGTGGTGTCACGGTGGTGTCACGGTTACATATTTTTAGGAGACATTTTCCAGAATCTTTCGAAATCACGTGAACGGTGCAGCGGCACAATGTTGCCGTTTAATCAGTGCAGTGGAAGTTGCCCAAAAAAAGAAAAGAGTTGCCGGTAGTGACGTTGTGCTCGTCTGCTTGCGGCAGGAAACCTGTGACACAATGAGTCAGAACTTTAAAGGAAAAATCCCCTCAAATAGTCTGTTATGTTGCTTTGTTCTATTTTTTTTTCTATAAGACGGCGAGTTCCTACGTTTCCCAGAATGCCACGGGAGAAAAGGTCAATTAAAGGGACAATGTCATCGTCAATGTACAGAAAATCAGTTTGACAGTTTGAAAGACGTCCCTCTTTACCCGGCAGGGCGTCTCTGATGAAAACATTCTGTCATGTTGCATTATGGGAAATGTAGGCTCCAGTGCTTCTGGAGTTTCACACCCATAGATGATCACGGCCTCTGATGCTTCGATGTCGGCCGTTCTTTTATCGGTCCTTTTAGCAAAGCTGCTGTTTTGAGGGGATTTTTCAGCCCTTGAAGTTCATAAATACAGCGATCTTGTCTCAGCGTCACGTTTTCAGCGTCTCTGCTCGTGCGGATGAACCTGCCTCTGACTTTGTAATTCAGTACTTTTCACAATATTTTTTTGAAAATCTAAAAATACTGGGTTAAATATCACTAAACGCCTTGTTTTAACGGTAGCTTTGAGATGAATAGAAATGTACAAAAAAAATGTATTTAAAAAATGAAACAAAAAAAAACTTCCAAAATATTTTTTTGCAAAGAAAAAAAAGAAATTACATATCAGTATGAAGTCGGTATATATGCGTCTGTTTCTTGCTTCGGTATGTTTGATCTTGTTAGTGTGCGATCTGTTGCATGGTTGTAGAGTCGTGTTCGTGTGACGATGGTGGGAGGAAAACAGAAAATGTAAAAAGAGTTTGTGTTGTTTTTAGTTTCTTAAATGAATCTGCAGTCTACTTCTCAGGGTCACAACCAATCACCTTCACTCTCTAGGAAAATGCAGATTTACTTGACGGCTGACGATTCTTGTTTGTTCGGACTTTTCTCTTCTCCCGCTCCGTCCCAGCGAGCGTTCCCTCGTTTAACTCAACGAAAAGAAACGTGTTTGTGAGAAATACATTTGAGTTTTTTGTGTATTTTGTGAAAGAATTCACTTTCAGTCGACTGTTGGAAGATGAAATCCATCGAGATGTTTGTATTTTACTTTGTGTTTCAAATGTACTTTTATGCTTTTTAACTCCATGTTAACTTAGTTACATTTTGCTAAACTGTTAAAAAAAAATATTTAAACCAAAAAAGTAGCTTTTAATCTTTTCACGAGTTTATAATACTGATTTATGTCTTTTTGGTTGTTTAACTTTTACGTGTTTAGTCGGTTGTTGGCCTCGTTGCTCTGAAATATAGAATCATGTTTCATGTTGGGAAAGTAGAGCCGGGGCCGAATCACCACCGCAGCAGAGAATAAACAATAGAATAATAAACAGACAGAATGTTGGGAATGAGAGAAATAAAAGCAGATCCGTCGAGTCAAAAGTACGAGATGGAAAGTCAAAATGATGACTTTAAAAAGTCTAAATGTTGAGACACTAAATCATCATTATGAATCATCATCATTTATCTCATCGTTTCATCTTCTCGTCTCATTCAATTTGACTTTCTAACTCACGATTGAAATATGAATCACTGCATCACATTTTGAATAAAAAGTTTTTTTTTTTACTTTTCCATCTCATAATTATGATTACTTTGACTATTTCGTCTTCTAATTCCTGACTTTTCATCATTTCATTTCCTTGGCAGAAATTGACCTCCGTACGTCATTTTGTAATAACTTTGTTATTTTGTAATAACTGTTATTTTCTGCTTCATAATGTTATTGAATCAGTTTAAAACGGGTGAAAGTTTTTGACTTTCTCCCGTTTTGAACTCATCGGAGCAACATTAAACACATCAGCAGTACATGTTGTAGATGTTTTAAAGTGATCTGCAGTAGAAACACAAACAGGAAAGATTTAAAAGTCACGTTAATATTAAAGCGTTTGTTAAGCTGTAAATAATAATGTTTTTAAGCTTTTCTCTTATTTCTCAAATGTCTTTTTCTCTCTGCTGTCGAGCTTTGCAATCACGGACAATGTGTTTATTATAAAAAGACAAGAAGGGATCAGACGTGATGATCCGTCTCCTCCTCCTTTATTTCTTGGGTTCATCTCGCCATCATCAAACTAACAGGGATTTGTGATGTTTGTTTTGTGTTCAATGCCTTGAAATGTGTGGATCTCGTGCCTTCCAGGTTGAAATGTAAAGACAATGCATCAATGAAGAACTTGAACTCCTTTATCTCGTGTTTTGTTTGTCCTGAGTGGACGGACATCAGAAACCAGCTATGCACCACTCGGGAGCCGCCCACCAACCGTCTTTACTTTATTTTATACGATGACTCAACAAAAGAAACCAGACAGAATGATGTAGCAAAACCTCTTTTCTCCTCGTTTGTTTTAAGAAAAAAGAAGAAAAAAAAGTGTGAAGACTATTTTGTGGCATTTTATTTTGTATTACTTTTCACCAAGTGTTAGATGCTTTTATTTTGTTGTTGTTGTTGTATTGTACTGGAATAATACAGCACTTTGCCAAAAAAAAGGTGGAGGAATTATAGGGTTAACTCTTTATTTATCAACATAACTGGTCTCCATCTTTGTAGTTTTTGGATGTATGGAAGATCACTTCACTCTGTCCTGATGTAAGAGTAATTATAAGTGGGGTCATCTGTTTTAAACTGTTAATACATGTGATCTCTCATTAGCTTATAATAATAATAATAATAATAAATGTTTTCATACACAGCTCGTCTCTGTCTGTTTGTTCAAAGACATTTTAACTCAAAGGCTACTCACAGTGGCGGCTGGTCAATAGAGGCGCTAGGGCGCCGCCCCCTCTTCAGCCACAACAAATAAAATTAATAATAATAATAAACTATACAAATTGTAAATATTTGTGTTTTTGAAATATGGAATCACCCAGTAATATGTGTAAAATATGATATCTGCGGTAAATATATGCTCCTTGTGTGCCCGTCTCAGCAGCTCTGGGCCGCTGGAGAGACTGCCCAAAAGAGGCGGGTCTATGAAGCAGTTTAGCCAATTGCTGGTTAAAGATATAAATGTGTGACATACAATTTAGCCAATCAGCGCCCTCAAATAGATTCAGCTTGGGGCAGAATCGAATCGATTGCCCCAAGCTGCGCGTTCCAGTCCGGATGGGTCTCTACAGGCGAGCGCGAGGGCTAGCGCGAGGGCTGCTCCTCCAAGGTTACATCTCAAGTCTATTAATTGCATCCCCGTTTCTCTCACTTGGGTCCTTTCCTTGCATCTTAGTCCCTCCCACCAGGGATGCATGGAGGAAACCATGCGAGGAGAGAGGAAACGAGGAAAAAAACACAAAATTACTTAGTTTTTAAGTCATGATATTTAATATTTAGTGTCACCTTTCTCACTATTCAAATACTTCAATTCTAATCCAACACTAGACTGTACATCCAACACAAAGAACACAGTATCATGTCTTTATACCACCGTACAGTCAGTCGTATTCAATATTATGTCCTGAGATCTTTCTCTTCAGCAAAAGTCCTGCATTTAAAATGTAATTAAAGAAAACTTAAGCAGGCCCATGTACACATACATGTATTGTACAATACATGTATGTGTACATGTATCTGAATAAAAAGTAGTGGAGTACTAGACATTGTTGGATTATTATTTCTGATGCATCAACAGCATTTTAATATCGGAGCTGGTTGAGACGGAGCCGATCATTATAAGTTTATAAGTTGCTCATCTGCTTCATCATCTGAAAATGAAGCAGTAAATGTACAGAAGCTCCACACAGTCACACTATACTTCATATTTCTTCATGGTCTTTCATGCTTTCAGGTTGTAGAAACAGAATTATATTTAGTATGACGGGTATGAACACAGACACAGTCGTTGGTTTAATAAACTGGAAGCTTGTCATTAAAATGTGTGCATATTTAAATAGGAACAGGTTGGACCACTGGGCCTTACATAGTATTTATATATGTACAGTATATATATATATATATATATATACACATACATATATATACAATTATCTGCTTTTATCATTATTTTATTGGGGCAAAGGGCAGTACACAAACCAGTGGTATAGTGACATGTAATACATAAAACAGGAGTACATACAAAGCAAAACCAAAAAAACACTAAATTAATAAATTAAAAGTAAAACGATGACAATATTATTGTAATTATAAAATGGCAAACCAGTTATTGTTACTAAGGGTGATTGTGTATGAATGTTAATAGCAATAAAAAAATAAAATAATAATACAAATGTTTAACAATACAATTATATTAATAATAATACAAAATGCATGATAATAATTATAATAAAATAATTATAATGAAAGAATAATAATGATCCAAATGCATAATAATAATAACAAACAAGTGGGCCCCTCCAAGTATCGGATATTAATATATAATAATATAAATAAAGCCACGTGTCAGCAGCAGTATTTCTCGACCGGCTGTCTGACAGCAGCTCCACGTGCTCTTTCTGTTTACATTCTGCGGAGGAAGCACGCGCCAGTCGCATCTCGCTCATTGGCTCGCCCATTGGCTCGACGTCACGGAGGCTCCTCCCTTTAAGGCGAGACTCGCTATGCGGAAGCAGTTCCGATGCCGCGTAAAAAAGAAAAGTTAAATAACTCCCGTTAAGCGGAACGTATTATGAACGTAAGCGACGGTGAAACGCGGTAAATAACCCCGTTAATCGCGTCATAACGGGTCGGATTCATTATTATCGGATTATAAATCACATTTTAAACGCTTCGCTTGTTGCACGTTTGCGGCAAAAAAACTCCGCCGAGATTTGAACATTTAGCGCGGTTCTGCGAAACCGGGAACGCGCATGCGCAGTGGGGCCGCGAGACAGACCTATGCGGATATAAGAAGGATTGGCGCCGGCGCCACAGCTGATCTATGCATTCATCCATTCATTCAACCATCGATCACCGAGGAGGTAAGACCACCGAGCCGTACGTCGCGTTTATACCCATACACACAGTTTATTAACATGTTATTACTGGTATTGTCTCTTTAAAGGCCGCATCGCACGATTACAGCTTAGATACGCGTTTATCTCAACGTAGTTTGGATTTAAATCTGTGAAAGCGAGGCTCTGCCGCCTTAACGTGTATATTAACCGTAATACAATGGTTTCCCTCCTTAACTAGTCTGCTGTTCCTCGGTAGACTCGTCCGTGTTGTTCTGGGTGTGTGATTAGTGAGTATTTGCGTGTTTTAGTGGAGTTTGTGTGAAATGTTTAAGTGATTCCTGCAGCTCCCCCTCTCTCCCCCTCGCGGTGGTCTCTCTTTGCCCGACTTTTAATGGCGCTTTTTGGACCTTTTCATACGGATTGTGGTTCCGATCGGTGGTTCCGATGAGCTTAATCTACCGGTGGAGCTCAGTTTAAAGTCAACGCGGTTCTTCTCGGGTCGTTTCTGCTCGTTTCCCTCCCGGAGCTGGACGAGGGTTTCGGGCTCGAATCCTCCCGCTTCTGAGCTTCGGAAATTGGCGCGTCTTTGAGTTTCAATCCCTCAAATAAAGTCCATATTTCTGCGCTTTTCTTAATAAAAACTACCCGGATGTCGCCTCGAGACGTTTGCTTCACACCTCGAGGTGATGAATTTCGGATAAAAAGCAGAATTTGTGAGTTTTTTTTGTTTGAAATCGAGGGAACAAACAGCCCCCCTCCTTCTGTTCCTCTAGTCACCACACTAGCTCACACACAGCCTGGCTGGGCTCTACTCTTTTATTATTATTATTCATATTATTATTATTACTACATCTCGTGTCACTCCGTCATGATGACATCATGTTAATCATCATCACGGTGCGGCTGTTTTTGCTTGTGTGGAGCTCTGTGATCTCTTCACTGGAGGACTCGAGCTATGAGCTAACTACTCACCAGGGCTCCATGAGAGGCTCCTGGTGCATGCTGGGGCCCCTGTGCTCTCCAGGAGCCAGGTGGGCTCTTAATGACATCATTGTGGTGGTTTATACTGGGTTCTGGTCTTATTTAACCTCACATCAGGGACTCTAACATGGGTACTGGTAGCTTTGTTGGGGGCCTCCTCGGGGCCCTCCATGAGGTTCTGACGTGGTTCCAGGAGCCGTGGATGAATCTTATATCCACATATCAGCTGCGTGCGTCTCACCTGTATTCTGTTTGTTTTGCAGCGGAGCCGTAAACCCACTCGACACCATGTTCAGACGCAGGTGAGCAGCTGCTACTGCTGGTGAGGGGCCGGTGAGGGCCCCTCACGGGACGGGACTTAAACATGTGTCACATTCTTTTCTGATATCAATAATAATAATAATAAGAAGTTTGTGCCACACGTTGATCTCCAGTCACACTAAACTTCAGTGTTTTATAATATTCTCGTTGGCGCGTCTCTGACTTATAGCGACTCTATTTAGAAGGTGTTTGAAGTGATGAAGACGCGTTCCTCTGATGTCCGGTCTGGATTCACAGCCTGAAGCTGACGTCTTTTTATTTCATCTTTATTCTTTATTTCAGCGGTCGCATCACTTTGCAAACCAGAGACTCGAACACACTCGAGCCGACGGTCCGAGCGCCGCTGAAGAGGAGGAAAGCAGAGGTCTGTGTTCATAAACAGCTGCTTCTCATTCACTGCTTTCGTTCTAATAATCCTGTAAATTAAGAGTTTAACACCGACAACAACTCACCCGTTTATTAATTCATCCTCCAGCCTTCAAAGAAGAAACTACAACCTGCTGCCAAGAAACAGAGCTATGAAATACAGGTCAGCGTGTGTGTGTGTGTGTGTGTGTGAGAGATAAGAGCAGTAACAGTATTATCAGTGTGTTGTGCCCCTCCCTCTCTCTGCATTCTGCCCTGTTGTTTAAAACTAGTTTCATGAGTTCGTAGTTTGTTTCCTCTCTTCTTTGTTGAGCGTCCATTTTGTTTCATATATAAAATATCTGGTTTCTTTACATTTTAATTTATTTATTTTAGTTTTATTTAGTTCTGTCTTCTACACACTATCTGTGTGTTTACTGCAGCAGCTCACACTAGTGATTATATTAGTTTATATCAGATTAAGCTTGATGAGGTCAGGGTGCAGTACCTCGTTTCCACCACAAGGCGTCACCGGTCAGCTTGGTATTAACTAGCAATAAGTTAGGACGTGGGAGTGTTGTGATGTGAGTAGAGTTCTGTGTGATGGTGAGTAGAGTTCTGTCGATGCATCCGGAGTGGATCAGAGCCGGTGGGTTTGTTGAAGGAGACGCGGTCGTCCTGAGACTCACCGGCTGAATGTTTGTGTGTTTTCTAGACGTGCTGGTCGGAGGACGGAGCGAGTCCGTGCGTCCTCATAGAAACTCCTCACAAAGAGCTGGAACCTGCAGATCCGTCCAGCTTCAAGCAGTACACCTTCAGGAACCTCTTCATCAAGTCCTCCCCCATCCCCCGCCTCAGGTGTGTGTGTGTGTGTGTGGCGCTGCCGTTACTCAACACTGATCTGTTTCTCCGCCCGACTGCTTTCAGACTTTAACGTCCTCGTTCACACTTTGTGAATTGATCTTTTAAAGTTACACAAACATTGTTCCGATCGATTGAATCAGTGGTTCTCAAACGGTTTCTGTCGCGTCTCACTTTGGAGGAAGAACGAATGTTCACGCCCCAAATAAATTGTAACAAAATGGTCCATGTTGAATATTTATTTAAATAACATGTTGTGACTCGTCCGTCTGTGCTTTTTCAAATAATAGAATAAAGATAATTGCATCACTGTTAAGTAAAGAGATTGCGTGTTTACCGTGGAGCGTTTCAACTAC